>JAUZNK010065817.1:3304-30994 GCA_035046665.1 Euphysa ruthae
GAGTACTTTTTTGAAGGGGTGGGTGGTGTTTACTCAACCGAGTACTTTTTTGAAGGGGTGGGTGGTGTTTACTCAACCGAGTACTTTTTTGAAGGGGTGGGTGGTGTTTACTCAACCGAGTACTTTTTTGAAGGGGTGGGTGGTGTTTACTCAACAGAGTACTTTTTTGAAGGGGTGGGTGGTGTTTATCAAGGATGATGGTTGTTTATTCTGTTTAGAATTTTTCAATAATTTTTTTTCAAATTTTACATAAAGTTAAAGGACTACGTTATGATATTATGATATGATATTTTGATTTATCCACCTGCCATAACTTTACTTTCTGGTCCCAGGTTCAATTTATGACCAAAAAACATCAAAAATTAGTGTTTTTTAGCATTCTGTTAAAACTGAAGATCTTATTTGGGAATTTCTAACAAGTTAGGTATGTTGGTCATTTTGGGAAATCAAATTAAAGGGTCTTATAGGACATGTTTTACTTTTATGACCGCCTGTTTATTTTTGTTCTCTGTGCCCAATCCTCAAACGTGTCAACTTTAGGTAAAAAGATAAAAAACATTTGCTATAAAACGTTTTTTGATTCTGCTGAAATTTTTATTGGGTGTTTGAAAATATTATTTTTTTTATAAATATTTCTACTCTTTGGTCATTTTTATTATTTATTTATAATCGTTTCTACACTTTAGTCATTTTAAAAATGTTATTGGGCCCAGTACCCAGTACCTAAAACATGGTTATTTTAGTTTTAAAACAACATTCTTGAGATTTTATCAAAATCCATCATTTTCAGGGGTAGGCAAAGTATACTGCCCAGTTTTTTACCCCTTATTTATCTACGGGTTTGGATGCAATACTACCTGCATTGTCCTATATGCTTAAGGGGATCGAATACTAGTCTTCCTAATGTCTTTGTTTGTCTGATGAGTATATGATGCTCATATCAATTTAATTCTTGTTAATTGTCTGATCAGGGTACCGGGATAGTAGTTTCCTTACAGTCTGCCTGTAGATCACGAAATCTCTGTTGAAATCATGGATGAATCATACATTTGTTTAAGTCAATATCTTCTACAAACGACCAGATATCTCTTCTTTTTATGTTGTCCTCCTTCCACACACTCCTGCAGTATAATCAACATTTCTGAAAATATTGGCAAGGTTCTCATAATTCACCCATCTGCTAGTGTCTTTGTCTTTGGGGACTTCAAAGTCCACCACACTGACTTACTACCTTTCTCTAGAATTACTAGCTTTTCTGGTATCGACACCTACAACTTGGCCATATCTCAGTCATTAACTTAGCCGATTCTTCAAATCAAATTCTGATATCTGTAAGATTTTGACCGCAATTGCTTATCGCAATCATTATTTTCATCATCTTCAGCGCAATAGTTGTGTTAAAAAGGACCTCTTTTTACCACACCAGCAATGAGTGTAAAAGATTCATTGAGGAAGCTAAATACTCTTACCAAAATCAGGTCCATGAACGTCTGGCCACTCAGTCTATTGAATGTCAAGGCTTTGAGGTCGTTACCTCTGCTAGAAATAAGACAGAACTTTTTGCTAAGCTGTTCAGCAGTAACTACACTCTCATATTGCCTGACTTTCCACCTAGGACTGACACTAACTTGACTCATCTCAACACAATATAATAATTGAAACGGTTGAAAATGTTTTCGGTACTGTTGATCCTTCTAAAGCTACAGGCTCTCATGAAACACTTATTTTTAGTAGCAACATTCACATAGATTTTCCTTTCGTGTAGGGTGGAGATAAATTTTTGTGAGAAGCTTGCAGCATCACCCCAAACCCCCACCTTTTGGGATTTATGGAATGCGGGAAGAGAAGGCAATATACTTTTTTATTGAATTGGCCAACAGTAGAAGAGATCTTCTGAAGCAATTTACTGGGAAATTTGATTATTTGAAAAACTAAGTGGTAGAAAATGACAATGTAAGCATTGCCAAATTTAATTTTCTAAAGTTTAGTTGAGAAATCTAGATATAAAACGACCAAATTACTCTAATTACTCTAAACATTTTCACTGAAACTGTCTGGTTAGGTTACCTAAAAAAAAAATTCATGTTTTGTCCACTTGATTTGAAATTTTCTGTATAAATGTGTCATTCACTTTGTTTGCCAATTTTTCCTCAAAAAGTTTTTCTAAAAAAGATAATGATAACTCAGGCTGATTCAAATCTAAGTTTTTAATGTCTGGAAGTTGATAGGAAAGCGTTTAGCATGACAATTTAACATTTGACTCATGTTGGAAGTACTTAGACTATTTTGAGAAGTTTTCTAGAAGCCACTGATCATGGGTGGCCGAAAGGTCCAGGTATACTTGTGGACTTGATAGTGAAGTGGTGAGGTTGATCAGTGGTGAGGTTGATCAGTGTATAAAGAAAAAGAGGAGTTTTTATAAAGAATGGAAATTTGGTAATGATATAAATTTTTTACTAAGAAGCAAAATTGATGGAGAAAGAAGTAGATGGTAGATTTGCAGGTGTGTTAAAAAGAGTAGGCCTGCACGATGATATGTTCAAGATTGCAATGCAAATAAGAAAATGTTGTAGGTGAGAATTGCATACGTAATTGTAGTTGTGATTTAGCTAGCACAGACAAGGAAACTAAAAAGAGTTACGAACAATGGAATTTTAGGAGTTTTTAAATATAGAAACTGGCGGTGAGTTTCCTACCTCATGTCCTAATTGGCTCTAACATAGAAAGGTAAAAAAGTAATTTCAATGGCTGTTAATTTCGCATATCAAATTTAATGGGGTTTTTAAGACTTTTTGGTTTTTAATAACGTCCGAGACTGCTTTAGAAAAAGTCTACTTAGTAGATTCCTGCGAGAAGAGACACTCACCTCAATGAGCCCCTGGTCTATTATTTTGTTTGTTATATTGGTTATAATAGTTTGTTACAATATTTTTATATTTCTAATTATTTATAATAAAAATCAAATTAATTTAGTAAGGTTTCATGCTAATTCATGTTATTAGCAATACAAATTATTTTTATGTTTGTTCTATGCATCCCGCATTAAAAATTTTTCTCTTGTTTTATTGCACTGACATGAGAGTTTGTAGTTTTATAGTTATTAATTAAATATTTCTTTGATGCTATTTTATGGCGTGATTATTTAGTAAGCTTTGGACACTCTACTGTAGTAAAATATAAATTTGATATAAAATTATTATAAAATTGACACTGTTTTCTTAGTATGTATATTTTTGGTTTAGCTAAACACATTCTATTTAAATAAAAAATTAAAAAAAATTAAAAATCTCAAAAAAAAACTTATTTTGCAAAAAAGTTATTTAAATGAACAATCATTTTATATTTATATTAATACTTATATTAATTATTAATTATATCAATGTTTATACTAAGAGAATATAAATATGGCCTAAACATTTCATTGAATTTTTTTTTCTTTGACTGGGCAGGCATATTAATAATATTAGAAAGCATCAACTCTTTCTTATTGGGAGAGGCAGGTGAAAAATATATGCTTTAATTGTGCTAAAATTTTCTATAATAAATTTTTACTAGATAACATTATTATCAAAGAAATCAGCGATCAGCCAGTGAAATGAGAAAAAGATTTTGAGGAAAATTCAAAGATATTATAATTTTACCAAAAAATTTGATAAAATCTAAGGAATATTTTGATAACTGATAATTTCTTTAAAGTTTTTTTGGAAAAAGATATTTCAAATAAGCTTGAGAATTTTGAGAAAACCATTTGGTGGTTTATTTGTCACTAATTGTTTGATGTATTTGATAATTGATTATTAGAAAAAATATCTAAACTCTTAATATATTTATTGTTTCATTTTGGATTCCTGGCAAAGTCGACAAAGTGCTATAAATTTAAACATGTCTGTACGTCTGAAACACTGTTTTCCAGTCACTACTTTTTTCAAATAAACATGTCTGTACGTCTGAAACACAATGTTTTCCAGTCCACTACTTTTTTCAAATAAACATGTCTGTTTGTCTGAAACGCTGTTTTCCAGCCAGTTTTCCAGTCCACTACTTTTTTCAAATATCGTGTGAAATTTTAGTATCATAAAATAAAAGAAAAGTTTCCATATTCAAGTTTTTAAAAAAAAACTTTTTTTTTGTTACAGGACCCAACTATGCCTAAATATGGTAATTTTAGGTTTACAAACAACTTTTTATTCTAAATTTTCTCATTAATTCTTTTGTGTGAAGTTAGAGAATTATAGAGGGAAACTTTTAACCTGTGAAGCTAGAGAATTATTTAACCTGACAACCTGTTTATACACCTAGTTTTAACCTATGTGACAACCTGTCTATATATCTAGTTTTAACATATGTAACAACCTGTATGTCACCTAGTTTTTGCAATAAATATAACCAGTCTAATAATTCATCAAATTTGGTCCAAAGGTCAATAATTTTGGCATGGTATAGTATGGTATGGCATGGTATTTGTACCAATATTTTGATGAAATATCTAAATTACATTGCATTTATATATATATTTTTTGATATTTTAAGTATTAGTAAATGAATTATTACTCAAAAAGAAACACGATCAGTAATCATTTCTTGTTGTCTACAAAATTCCTGGTATATTTCATCTCGATATAGCTGATGAATTATTTTAATGATACTCCCTAACTTTCTAATGCTGCTGTCAATAATTGATGTTATCCCCTAAAGAATTATCTTTAATCGATGCTGGAATAACGAGTCTGGACAATGTTGAAATACCACAAGAGACTCTTTACTTAAATGTTCATTGTAATGAAATCACCCAAATTGAGAACTTATCTCATTTAACGTGCTTGAAGCATTTAGATCTTTCTTCTAACAACATCTTGCGGATATCTTCTTTGGAACAATGCTGTGCCTTAAAAACGTTAAATCTTTCGTGCAATTCTATTACAAAGGTGGAAGGAATCTTTACTCTCAGGTATGTTTCATCATTCTAATTGAATTAAATGCATCCAATTTTTCATTTTATTCTTTTCAAATAACAAATAAAATTATTATTATTAAAAATTATTATTATTATTTATTTATTTATTTATTTATTATTATTTATTCAGAGAAAAATAATTTCAATTGGTTTTTTATTTAAAAAATTTTATTTCTGTTTGGTGTAAAGCGCTTTTTAAAATTGGTTATTAAAATTAGCATTAAAACCATGTGTCCCATTGCTTATCTTAAACCTCTTGTTCTGACCAAGACCCTTCAGATCTCTTAAGTCTGCTATTTTAGATTTCTTCTTAAAATAGGTCTTTTTAACGGTAGCTTTATCCAGAAGCTGCATTTTGTCTCTTGCATCTAGCCAAGGTGGTTCGTGAAGTTAAAAGATTTTTTTAGTTTTTGCATGTTTAAGAGTCTAATTTTATATTCAGACTTTAAAACATAAAAATGATGCAAGTTAATGTCTTGCACAAATAGATTTCCGACTCCTAAAATTGTATATATTTTCAACCACTTTTACACAAAAGTTTATTTCATTAAAATTATAAAAGTTAATTTTTAAAAAATTATAAAAATTAATTTTTTTTGCATAAAGTTTAAAGGAACGGTGCCACCTCAAAGCGGCTTCAGCTTATTTCAAGGATGTTATTGCAAAAAAAATAAATTATTAAAATAATTAAATACTTATCAAATTAATGAAATAAATGTAATTTTTCAAGTCCTCGGATATAAAATATCAAAAAATCATCACGTCACTGTCATAAAACATAAAAATGATGCAAGTTAATGTCTTGCACAAATAGATTTCCGATTCCTAAAATTGTATATATTTTCAACCACTTTTACACAAAAGTTTATTTCATTAAAATTATAAAAGTTTCATAAAAATTTATTTCATTATCACCATTATAAGCAAGTATTAACGTCTACAAACATTTCAAGAAAAATTTTTGTGTTAGATTCATTGTTAACATGCTAACATGTGTAGCAGACGACCCTTATGCTAAAAATATGTTGGAACAATTATTTACAGCTGGAAGTTCTAACACCAACATTATTACAGTAATATAGTCATCTAGTCCTTTTATTGTGATGCAAACTACTTGGAAAATTGCCTCCCAAGGTTCATTCATGACTGTCCTTTATCCGAGTAAACTCTATGCTCCAGACACTAACTATCCTGTTATTTTCCATTTTCTGCAGAAGAAAAATGTTAGATATATCACTGGCTGTTAATCGTTTCAAATTCAAAATATTTTGTTTGAATCTCGATCCAATATACTTTTAAATTGTAATTCTTTGTAAGTGTAAAAACAACCTTATTTTTTTAAAGATTTCCACCTCCCCCCTTAAACTTTCTTTCAAAACTTTCCAAGTTTAGACATTTCTCAAATTTTTCAAAGCTTTAATTTGGTTGCAAAAAATCAAAGATGGTTTTTTGTAACAATAAAAGTTTGTTTATTTTTCCATTTATAAATCAGATAAGTCATGACGAGACAAAGGGAAACAAACAATATATTTAATACCAGTTTGTTTAATTTCCATTTAATTTCTTCAAAGTTCTTCAAATTTTTTTTTTTATGACTAACTTATTGAATTTTTATATTTCAGATGTTTACATAAATTGGATTTGTCTTTTAACAACATTACAGACCTGTCTGGTTTGCATGGATTCAGCAAATCTACTCACTTACTTACTCGTGTAGATTTATTTGGCAATAAAATTTCATCTTTGAATCACCTCATTGACAGTCTACTTTCAAGCAATGCAATCCAAACGATTAATTTTAATCGTGGATCTGATTCTAATCCAGTGTGTAAAATTCCTGCTTATAGACCTAATGTTTTCTCCAAATTATCTTGGTTACACTCTTTAGATGGAAAAGATTACCATGGGAACATTGTTGCTGAGGAGATTGACAGTTTACCAGGTGTTTATTATTAGATGATTAAAGAAAAGCAAATTATGCACCTATTATTAGTTTATTTCCCATAGTTTTATAGAGAACCCCTCTTTATCATTAGTCCACCCTTTTCTAGCATGCACCCCCTTTCTCTAAACAAATAAAAAAGATTTTGCTTCACCAAACACACTCCAACAAACCCATCTCCCTGTCTCATGTCTATAAGTGGGACTTAGTGCATCACGCACAACTTAGCATAAAATTGGTTTTCTGGTTGAACCTTTTGACCCATATAATCATATGCCAGAATTTGTGGTTTGGTGTCTCAGGCCTGATTTTTGACTCGAAAATAACAAAAATTGATTTTTTTGGCTTTTATCAAAAATTTGCAACGATTATGCTGTAACAAAGCAAGGTTGTTTTAGACCGAAAAATATTTATTGAAATAAAATAAATATTTATATTTATTGAAATGCGCTCTTTCTTTTTTTTTAAAAAAAAATTGTAAGGTTAAAGGACCATAGTGAAAATTCTCATTTCTGGGACCAAGGCCTCCAAAAGTGTCAAAAGTGGTCGTAAAATGACGTTTTAAAATTCTTTTCTGATTCTGCAAAAAATTTTTGAGAAAAATAGTAATTTTAAGTCTTAGAAAACATTATTATAATTTTATTGAAATTTTTTTTTTTAAATTTTTGCGTGAAGTTAACTGTTAATCCGAGAGCGCGCATATGCTTTTTAAACATAATTTTTGTTGTATGCTGATGAAAATATTATAAACTATAGTATCGGTGGAACGGTAGAAGCTAGAGCCAAACTGACCGCGTTTTTGAAAAAATAATTAAATTTGCAGAGTCAGCTGCTTTGAATATGATAAGAGAGATATTGGCGGTAACAAATTGATTTCCAAATTGTATATATTTATGAAAATGAAAAGTAGAAAACAGTTTTTTTTCTAAAACTAACCTGGACTATCTGATTGAAAATATATCAGATATCGAAGTAAAACTATATTAAACATATTCTGATTGAAGTAAGTGATCTCTTTTTTTATTTTTATTGTAAATCTATGGGTGTTTTCCTGATTTATTTGCCATTTCTAGTGTGCGTGTGTTTTTGTGTATTACATTACTTTTATTAAATGTTATGATTGCCTGGCTGTTGCTTTTGCTCTAGAATACTTTTTTCAGACTTTAAGTTAAATCTATTTCTACCAACGAGTGTATGCCTAGTAAATAGTATGTTCTTTTATGCAAAATTTTTAAAAAAGTACATTCCAATACCTCTCTAAAAATGTATGGTTTTAGTTCTACAAATGAGCGGTTTTTGAGTTATGAAATTTCTCGGAAAATCTCAAAAACCAGTAAACGGACTCTGCGCTTAGCAGGCAAGGCCAAAAATTTCAGTGGAGTATGGGATGACTTTCACCCCATATATCCATCTGCCCATAATTCTCTCTCCTTTGACCGGGACCCAAAACAAGCCCAAACCAAGCTTTTTTTTTTTTTTTTTTTTAATTTTGCATGAAGTTATAGAGAGAGGGTATTTTTTGGCCAAAATGACAATCTATCAAAAATTGAAAATTTTGTTGAGATTTGCTCAGTATTTTTTTTGCATAAAGTTTAAAGGAACGGTGCCACCTCAAAGCGGCTTCAGCTTATTTCAAGGATGTTATTGCAAAAAAAATAAATTATTAAAATAATTAAATACTTATCAAATTAATGAAATAAATGTAATTTTTCAAGTCCTCGGATATAAAATATCAAAAAATCATCACGTCACTGTCGCACAGGTTTTTTACAGCAATGCAGAAAACATCAAGTTTGTTTCATAAATATCTTGTTGTGTTCTGCTCGTTTTCGTTTTGAAGTTCTTTTCACAAATTTGAGTTTTTATTTTATTATAATAGTTCAATGATATCAGAAATAGAACTTACTACAGATTCCTCTTGAAGTAGTTGCAATTCAGAAAGTGAAAAGTTTTGAAGAGCTGGACAGAATATTCAACTATGTTTTGCAACCAACCGTACATATTTGAACCAGAGTGTGATTTGGAAGAGGAAGAAGTCAAGGAAAATGAAGAAGGCACACAGCAGTTTACACATTTGAGTTTACGTGTGGGGAATGTGGGTTGTTATTGTTGTGAAAATTTTTGCTTAGAAGAGAGAAAGGTTGACAGTTTATGTTGCGAAGAGATATAAGCTATATAGGTTGAAGACAAATTTGCAGGTATTTGTTAAAATTATTTCCACAGTTCTGTATACAGTATATCTTTTTGTTTTCTCTTTATAAAAGTAAGAGGTATTTTTACCTGTGATTTTTCAGAGAAAAGTTAAATATTTTGTTATGTTTCCTTACAATATAAAAGCTGGTCTTACTGAAGAAGCGGTTCTTCGGTTTTGTATTTTAAAAAATATAGTAAGTTTCGTTAAGCTTTTCCAATTTTCTCTTTTAGATCACAAATGCATCACTCTTTCTGAAGAATTCAAAATATTTTGTTTAAAAGAAGCAGTTGTGAAAAACGTTTTTGGCAAGACTACACGAGACGAAAGGTGATGTTTTGTTGAGGAAATTCAAATATCATTGAAAACATTGTTCAGTAAAATGAAGATTACATATCTAAACATAAATGGGCAGATTTTCTCGTTTAAGGTTTTGCACCCATTGTTTTTTTAGGTTTTCATCCCAAGGAAGTCTTGTTTTCTTGGGTTGCTGTCACACCCTACGTCAGTGAAAATGTCTATTTTCTAGCAAATAATCATTAATACAAAATAAACAAATAATTATAAACAAAGTAGTATCAACTCGATTGATAACAACTGATCTTTTTTAATAACAGTTCTCTATCATTCTGAACAGCTGCTTGTCAGTGATGTCATAGAATTTAGATTGGTTAGTTTAAACACGTGCTTTTTTGTAATATTTCTTATCTTGTAATTTTATAAATGTAAGTTTTAAGTATGAGAATTTATATGTTGTTGGAATCAGGATATTAAGTATATTGATAGGTAAACGTGAAAAAAAAATATATATAAATATTAAAACACCATGTTGGCACCCTTCCTTTAAGAACGATAAATTTTTCTCATGGAAAAGACTATTTAATACACTGATGTAAAAGGTGTCTGAAAGAAAATGGTTTTATAAACCAAATAAACTTTTGTTTGGTAATCACTACGGTGTTAATTCTTTTTGAGATGGCAAAAACCACCTTTGCTTTATACAAATATCTCTCTTTTTAATCTTTATATTCAAATTAGCTTTTGTTTCGTACAACGAGAGTTCAATGTTGATTGACGTGTGCAAACGATCAAAAGAAGATGTTTCGACCGTCCAAAGTTACTTCATTTCTCAATCGCTGAACCATGGATTCAACAATTTCCTCATTGCCCTGTACATAATAACTTCCACCTTATTCTTCTGGTAAAGAAAAGCTATAATTATATAGGGATACCTAGCAGCATTTACAGCTCTAAATAATAAACCATACTTATCTGGTTTATTGGTATCGGGATGTGGCTCAGAGGTAGGCCATGCACTAAGCCTCTGGTTCAAGCCCTGCCAGGGGTTTTAATCTTTTATTAAGTTTAACCTTTGATGATCTCCCAAAACAGGCGCGGGTTTCCAATTAAAAAAAAAAATTTTTTTCAGAATCATAACTGCCCTTAAATAACAAAAACATCAGTGAAGCGCAGTCTGATCAGTTTCGATTCGCAGAAACACCCGTATAAAACATATCTCTGGTAGGAATAGGGTTAATGTTCTGTAAATTAATGATTAATGAGATAAAAAAGCAAAGCTATATAAAAAAGTTCCATTTTTAGGTCTTGATGAGTATTTGCAGATGCTTCAACCTTCCACAATAACCAGCACATCTCTCAATCGTACTCCAGACCAGGTGCTAATCGAAGATATAGAGGTATTGAGGATTATTTACATTGCACTGGCCGTGTCACAAATAATTTTCATCTCTATTAGTATTTTACCCCTGTTGACATTGACAGGATCCTATGATTTCACCCTTATTACTTTGTCCATTAATTTTTTATTTTTTGGCTCTTCGCAAAATCTGTCCATGCTTCTTTTTTTTTTTTGAAATAAAATTCTTGCACTGTTTGGAATATTTTGTTTGCTCATATTATGTGCTTAATAGTATCAATTGAGAAATTATGTTTAGCTTCTGCTGAAATTTTATATAATTTTTTGTGAACCATTTTGGAAACCCTTTAATGTTCATTTTCCAGTTACATAAAATTTGGTCTAATTATATACAATTGTTATAATTTTAATTATAGCATTTTCAAATTTTTATGAGAAATTTTGTAGTAATTTTGCAAAATTACAATCTTGCGAACAAGGTTGGTGTAAAAATAAAACTGACCTCAAAAAGTTTTTCTGATTTTTTAGGCATTGTTGCTCATTTTCAAAATTTTTTACCTCAATGGCCTAAAAACTTCGTCAAATTGGTCTGGAAATGAGGTTTTTTTTATGTTTCGTGAATTAAATTACTCTAATTCTACTGATATTTCTTATGATATTTGCAAATATTTTTTCTTATTATTTCTTATTTTAATTATTTTTTCTTACTATTTTTAATTTTGATTATTTTTTCTTATTATTTATTTTAATAATTTTTTAAATTGTGGAATATCAGCTGTATTGAAATTGTTTTAAAAGTTTTAGTCTTAAAGAAGAAATATAATAGAAAATTATGTCCAAAAAGAATGTGTCAAAAATTTTTGACCAAGTAAATGTGGACAAGGTTTTATTTTATATATGACATCAGAAATTATATTTTCTAAATTATGTATGGCTTTTTCTTTAAGTGTAAAGATTCAGTAGAAGATATTGTGACACCAAGAATTGATTCAGTTTTAATGCGTTTCAAACAAAGAAATGAAATGAAAGATCCTCTTAAACAAAAGACTGAAAATATTCCTGTAGATGAGGAGACAGGAGAGGTAAAAATTGAAAATTTTGGAGACACTCTGTGCCATATTTTTAGATTTTTCAAGCATTGACATTAACTATCATTTAATACTTATTTTACAATCTAAAAAGGACCATAACAGGGTAACCATGGGTAACCGATGTATTCTTTTAGCAGGGTAACCGATGTATTCTTTTAACAGGGTAACCGATGTATTCTTTTAACAGGGTAACCGATGTATTCTTTTAATAAAATTAAGAAAGTCGTACTGTTAGTTTTTTTAGTGAATTCAACTGTAAATATGACGGCCTGAGTTTATTTTTACTTAAATTTCTTTTGTATATTTTAGTTTGGTTATTTATTTGAGATAGGCTTACTTTCATTTTTTCATCTATTGCTGATGATCCGGCTGTCAATTTTTTAACAGCTTTATACATTGTTGTTAATAACGGTATTAAGGTAATACAAGTTCTGACATTTTCCCTGGCTGATTCTTAATGTAAAACATCCTTGTAGTCTTTGCAGCTAGCATCCAAATTTAAACAGGATCATAGCATCTATCATTTTTTTTTCTGGTATTTTGTGCTGTTCTCTACAGTTTTATACTTTATGATTCAAATTATGTATTAACTCATTCAGCGCCATGGTAAAACATCGAAAAAACCAGGGGGAAAATACAGTTCAACCAATAAAAATACCATTGTTAAAAAAATATCAATATCCTGATGGAGAAATATCTAAAGTAAAGTAAACATATTATATATCATTTTAAAGCTAATATAATTCCCTATCTAATTATAACAAAAGAAAGCCTAAAAAGAAAAAACTTTTCCAGATATTGACTTGAGTTTAAAGAAAAAAAAGTTGATTTTGCAAATTTTCAAAATAAAAAAACAGAATATTTTCAGTTTTTGACCATGAAAAATATTAAAATGTTTAAATTGACATTTATTTTGCTAGAATAAGTTAGTAAAACTTATGAGCTTTCCAAATATATACAACATGACTATGTTTGTCGGCAAAAATCCTTTTCAGATTTTAAAATTTCAACACGCACTCATACTGGGTAGAAACAACAATAAAAATATACTTGTTACAAAGAAACATCAATACGTTGAGGTGTGTAGTTGATCGTATCCATACACAAATAATCTTCTGGGTTAGTCTACGGTCTATTTCCATAGCATTTAGCACTGCAATGAGTTTGAGTAGTTCATACCTAGTAATGGGACTCCAATTGGTAAATTTTCTTGCAATTTTTGGGTTGCATATTCATTTATAAGTGTCACTAATTTTACATGTACGTCTAAGCTATACAGTTCCAAAAAGCATTTATAAGCTGAAGATGTAACATCAAGGTCAGCAAGAACTCCAGGCACTTTAGCTGGATATTTTCTCTTACTTTCTGTTAAAAATGCTAAAAATTTTAAAAATATCTGACATTGAAATTTGTTTAATTCTTTGAAAGTTTCATGCCCTTAAACCTTTTGAATTGACTTATTTATTTATCTCTTAGTCTTACACTGCGGGAGTTTGCAGTTTACAGCCATGATATTTAGATTTATTGCTGTTTATTTATTGTTTATAAGAAAGCCACTGTGAACGGCTGGCGATTTATAAGATACCACAGTGCCTTCAGACGCTGAATGAGTTAAAGTATCAGATTAAACTTTTTCTGAATCTATGCTTACGATACAATGCAAGAAAGCTATATTTGTGTTGAAATTTGGTTTTAAATGTATCCATTATAACATCAACTTACTGAATTTTGAACATGTACATTTTAAGTTTTTATTTAGTCTCATGTTATGATTCTTCGGGATGACTTTTAGAAAATAATTTATAATAATAAGATATGAGTCAACAACTAGTAACTTTGAGACTTGAATTAATGCTGTAATGTTTTTCTTACATAGAATGATCCAGTTGGTGATAAGAGAAACTTTGTTAGTGCGAGAATTGATTCTCTTGAAGATAAATTTTTAACTTTGGTACAACTCTACACAAAACAAGAGGTTTGAATATTTTGCTTTTTAAAAAAAATGTTGTGAAGGGAAAAATTACCACAATTTGATTAAATTGTACATTTTATGGTGAAAGCATGAAATTTTCTACAAATGACTTTTATCATAATAGAATGTCCATAATGTTAGAAAAATTTACGACATCAGCATTTTAATGCATATTTTTATTAGGTTCTAACTTTTGAACTAGATGTGACTTTTTCATTCTGTTTCTAAAAGATATGAGGAAGACTAAGAAGACTAATAGAAGAAAGAAATCAAAATTCATTAAAAAAATAAAAAAAATGGCAGATATTTGGGTCCAAAGTTCAAGAAAATTCAGATTACTACCAGATTCCCTACAAAGATCTATTGAAGCTAATTTTTACACAAATGTTCAAAAAGATTTAATATCTTTGTTGCTGTTATGTCTCGTATCTATGATATTACGTGGCTCAAACGTTGAAATGAATTTTCAAAATGTACAGGACACCCAATAATCTTTAACATTATCACAATTACTTATGTGTAACAGCACCTTTAGACAAGCTAATAGATAATTCTCATCAATTAATAATTTGCGCTCGAGAGAAACTTCACTTCCTGTCTTATTGGAATGTTACTGCATGCAAAATCAGAAATTGTTTAAATTGATTAATTTATACCTTTAGAATTATTGGTAGGAAGAAATCTTGGTAAGTGGTGTCATTTTTTTTTTTTTTTTTTTTAACAAAATGAAAACAAAAAACTTACAATAAAATATATTTTGGCAAAGACAAAAGGTTGTTAAAAAAAAAAAAAAATGTTCTATATAAAATAAAGCGACTGAAAAGAAATCATGCGTCAATTCAAATGACATTAAGTCTAAATTTTATATATTTTCTTAAAAATCGAGATTTTTGGTGACCAAAGAAATTATGTGCTGAAATCTCATTGGCTATGTGAGAAACTTCCGTGTGTTCTTATGCAGACACTTCAGTTTCTGGCTTCTGTTGAATCTTCTTTACTTGGTTTTATTGAAATCAGTTAAAAAATACAAGTCAATATTTTAACTTTTAATTTTACTTCATAGATAATAATAAAAAAAAAAAAATTAAACTACTACACCGATATGAAAAATATAACATACTCATAGAGATATTCGTAAAAGTTCTTTATCTCCAGATATTATTTTAGCGTTATATTTCAATCTGCCAGAGATGTTTTGTCAACAAATAATATCCTGAATCGTTTAGAGATTCTGTTGGAAATACGAGTTATGCTGATATTTTTATTTCTATCAACTTACTAATAGGAGGGAGTATATTTTTATATTTTTTATTTTATTTTTATATTTTTCATGAAAAATTCCAAAACTAATTACAGGAAATTTTAAATAAAACCTTGGAAATAGCTATTATGTTGTTATGACAACATTGTGTAATAATTCTTTACAGCAATTCTCAGGGTCTATTAATTAATAAAATTTTTCAGTGAAAAAAATGTCTGGCCAAAACCAGTTAAATGAAAGTTTAAACCGGTGGTATGTGAATTGAAATTGTAAGTATAAGTATAATTTGATATTTCAACTGTTCTAGAAATATACATTTCTTACTATTTCTGAAATCTTGCTATTTCTATATCAGACCATTTAGATCAATTTATTACACTTTTCTAAAAGTTACTTATAAAATGGATTTGGAAATTCTTAGGTCTAATATTTAAAGGAGCAGTGTTAGACATGCAGATGATAGTAATTAACTGAAATCAATGAAATTTTTCCAGCTTCTGTAATTTGCTTCAATGACAGTATCAATGAAAAAGAATTAAACATAAAATTTTTTTTGAATGTGTTAGATAGAATTAAAAGCAACAAAAACTTGGTCAAAATATTTTAATCTCATTAAGTTAAAAAAAATAAATAAATAAAACATAGTATCATGACGACGCTGTCATTGTTCTAATATTAAGGTCTGGCTACTCCTAGTGGTCAAATATTTTTTTAGTTTGAATTTATTTTTTGATAGTTTAGGAAGTTTTGCTCTGATTGTGTGTAATGCTACAAAATATAGTCTAATCTTAAAAAAAAAAGTATATAAAAACATTCCTAATATTTGCTTATTAGAGACAGATACAATAGTTAATTAAATTTTTGTCAACTCTAAAACGATTTGAATGGTTAAAGGGATTCTCAACCGTTTTAAAATTTTTAGCTGAGACTATAGTCCTAACAAAATAAGAGTATTCTGATTTTTATTCAATTAAAAAAATATTTTTCATTCTCAAGATGAGATAAATTTGGAGAAAATTAGCTTGATGACTTCTCTGTGCTTTGAAATTTTTTACAAATGAAATTTCCAATATGAGTTCATAATAAAGTCTGAGTAGATACTCGTGAAAAACTTCCAAAGGACATGTTTACAAAATTAAAAACCCGGGAAATTCAATATCAATCAATTTTCAAAACTTAGAAATAATCTAGCCAATAATTGTTGGAAATAAAAGGAAATTGAGGTTTTTCGGTCTTCTTTCCCAGAACTTCTTCCTCCTTTTTTTCTGATTAGAAGAAAGGGAAAGAAACCCGGTATAAATGTATGATTTTCCATATAAAAATTTTTTGAATGCCCAAAATTTGAAATTAAATACAAGTGAAAAAACTTTCCAAAAATTATAGGTCATCTTCAGTTTTTCCATAAATCAAAAAATAATTGCTAAACCTAAATCATTAGATTTTTGGTATTGTTTTCAGTCATGGTAAAAAACAATTAGACCGTAGATTGACATTATATCCTTTTTGACAAACTCAACACCATATAGATAACATGACAAAACCTAGTAGATACCTAATTCAACATTCAAACAAAATGTTTCAAATAAAAATACTAACACATAGTAAACTAGTTGCATGATAATGTCAAAAATTGGTGTCATCTAGGATGAGTATAAGATAGACAAACAATGACTTGTGAAAAAAGAGGAAGAGATACAAGATGAAGAGTTTCATCAGACACAAAAATCCCAACTAACTGAAATGAATTTCTTCATATAAACTTAAATAAACTTTGGATTCATTTTAGTGTTGGAAATAATGGAAGATATATTCCTGTACACGATATATATAAAGAACTAAAGAATCTAGCATTTTACCTTTTTTCATGCTATAACCGGATGCGACCAAATTTTTTTGTTACTAGAAGTAAAAAATTTGCATGGTCTACTTGGAAAATGTATGGAGAGTTTACAGGATGTCTTGAGAAAATATCTTACTGTCCCTTCCAACAACAACATTATTAGTTCCAACAACAGTTAGAACTAATAATACCTGCTATTAAACGATTGTAATTCTTTTGAACGATGAAACTAGCTAGTGTTCTGCCATAAGTGATGCACACAAAGATTTATTCACAAAGAAAAGGAGATCCTTTGAATCTATGCCACCAACACTAGATGCCTTGCTAAACCTTCTTATACAGTTTTACGTCCATTTTACATGCTACCATGGGTTAGATGGAAACTAAATGCCAATGTAATCCTGATATTGGTTTTTGAGGAAGATGAAAATGTATAAAAGTTAGTTTGCGATGCACTGGTTTTTGCAAATGTGGAGGAGATTGTGATACTGGATAGTTTAGTAGGACATTATTTATTTGTTAGAAATTTGAATTTTCTTGGACTTCGGATGCAAATATCCGCCATTTTCACTTCTTTTTTTAATGAATTTTGATTTTTTTCCTTCTAGTAGTCGTTTTCATAGTCTTCCTAATATCTTTTGGAAACAAGAAACATAATGAAAAAGTTGTGTTTAGTTCAAAAGTTACGTCCTAATCAAAATATGCATTAAAATGTTGATGTCGCTGATTTTTCTGCCATTATGGACATTTTTTTCTTGGCTCTATATCTATAATTATTTCTTTTATGATAAAAGTCGGTTCTACAAATTTCCGTGCTTTTATAATAAAATGCATAATTTATAATACTTTTCCCCTTTTGCCAGTGATTAGTCATATATAAAGACCACATAATGTAGTCGGTAAATTTTTTCTATGTTTAAAAGAAAACAAAATTTATTTTTGATAGTGTCAATTATTCTTTCAAAATTTAATTAAATTTATAATTGGAAAAGCTTTAATATATTTTATTTCAACTCCTCAGTCTTAAGAATAATATAAAGCAAAATAATAAAAGCTACCATGAGTTAAAAAACTTGTTTTTGCGACATTTCGAGAGGCATATACTCCCGTCATCAGGCAAGATGCTAGAGTTTGAAGACTATTGTGATTTAAAAATTTGGGATTGATGGAAGTTAGAGAAATCATCACCGATGGCTTGTAGACTGGAGAGGAAAGTCAATGTGAAAAAGATCATTACATATAAATATAAATCTCTGAAGTTATGGAAGACTAGGTGAACCCATAGCAACACCATAAGTTTTGTTATGGAATTTAGACCAGGTTTACATTAGAAGAAATTTTTTTACATCAAGTGTGGATAAATGGGTGATTTTTTAAATAAAGTATGGTTTTTGAGCAGATAGCAAGGGTATTTTTTGTTGGGGTATAGATAGACGATATCTAAAGAAACCGTACGTTTATCCTATTAAAATTTGATGTTGCATATGTAGTTTGAGAAATTTTTTGATTGGTAGTTTTCATTGGTTAAAGAAAATTGTTTCAAAACAAGAAACGATTGGAGAAATTAGAAAGATCTGCAACTAATATTGTTATTGTTTCATCAAAAATGTTATTTTACGAGATTTTCTTAAAATTTATTCATTCAGTCATTTTTAAAATTTTGGGTAAAGGCCCATAGATGTTGCTTCAAATTGTCACCTGTTAGGTCTTTTTTGTCTTCTTTTGTATACATTTGTAGTCAAAAAGTTTTTTTGAATTTTTTTTTATTTTTGTTTGAGTTTGGGGGAATATAGAGAGTATCTTTTGCATCTAACCTGTTAGAATATCTCTTTGAAAATTGTGTGTCTCTATTATTTTGAAGTTTTGTTTTTTGTTAAGAGATCTTGCTGCTTATCGACTCTTTGAAAAAAATTTACTGGGTTTGGTTTCTTATGAAACTCATATAGAAACGAATAAATACATGAGTAATAAAGATTTGTTAATGAATATCGAGACTTGAACTTGGGCCTTTTCGCTAAATTTGCTACCTCTGTCCTGTTTCATGCACTACTTTTAAAAATTGACATAGCATGGCGAGTAATTATAGTTAAACAGTAAGTCACTCTTTTTTTTAAAAGGTGGTAATATTTATTATCCACTAAGACACAACATTTTGATATATATCATGTACTTTTAAAATTATTTTAACTCGAATAATTGAAAAAAAATAAATTTCAAATTTTCAAAAAAAGACATTTTTTGACAAAAATAGTATCTTAAAATATAAGGATGGAAATTCATAAAGGGTAAAGGATTTATATTTACTTACTTATATAAGCAATGTTATTCCTTAAACTTTAACAATTCCTATGAAATACGTGTTCACTACTTATTGTGATAAGTGATTAAACTGTCTCTAGCATCATTTCATTTATGGAAGGATTATTTATCCTCAGAATCAGAAATATATAGGGCTATACCTTTCTCTGAGTTCACAAATATTTTAAACTTTTCAGAAATATGTCATCATCATGATCTGGTCTCACTCTCAGAGAGAATGATAGGCTATGAATTATAGGACAGGCCTGAAGCAGAAGAAAAGGAGAAATTACACCTTTTTGCTTTAAAAAAAAACAATAGCAGGGCCAATCAAGTCAAAAAAAGTCTATCAAATTACCATAGTCCTGAAGCTCATTTTTATTCACAAAAAATACCATTAAATATACCTATAGATATACATAATTTGCATGTTTATATATGTGAAAATAATTTTTATTACCTTTATCAGAATCTGAAAAATTACTGCTTAAATAACTATTTCACCTAACTCATAATTAAAATTAGAATGTGACTTTCTGAGAGATATTTTCTTTGAAAAACCTTATTTTTTTATGTATATGCTTAGTATATCTTTCATTTTCGGAAAGTAAAAAATAAAATCCTTTATTGTAAATTTTTTTCTAAATGATAGTTTAAAGAATTTTTCAAAAATCATTTCGGTTTAAAGTCTCAAATCCACATTTGCTGAAATAGGTTAATAAACATGGTATCATCTGAAAAAAAAAGCGATATTCATTCTTTGGATTCTAAAGATTACATTGAAAATAAACTGAGTAATACACTTTTTAATTTATAGTTTAGGAAAGGTCATTGCACAAATCACCCCAGATAATTCAAGTGTTTAAACTATCTTTGGGTTGCATGCATTTTCATTGGTTTTTCGATTGTCTAATACTTTCATTTTAGTTTATATGACATCATCAGAAATCTGGATAGGAAATAACAGAAATATCTTTTTTCTTTCAAACTTCACATAAAGATATTTTCTTTGTGTAAAAGGCTGACTTTAGTGTACACTAGTGTTCCATCAAACTTGATCTAATTTTCTTCTTAAGTTATATGAATCTAACATGATAAAATGTTCAGGAGTCATAAATAAAGTCATCTTTTATCTCAAAAATAGTTAGTTGTTATAATTGATTGATTTGGTTTGTGATGAAAACACTTTTCCTTACTTTTTTAACAGGATAAATAACTGTGCTGATGGCAAACCAAGTGACTCTGCTGCAGTTTTTTTTGGTGTAATTTAGGCTTAACTCAATTTGGTCCTGTGCAGAAGTGCTATCAAATTTTTGGGACAGGTTTAGTCAGAGTTTCTTCCTCAATTAAGGCTACATATTAATCTAAATATGCACAAATAATAAAATCTATACATGGTACTCTTTTCTTTATATGGGCTGATCTAGGATGAGTTAGTAATCAATCTTTTATGATGCTTGTTACAAGAAGATTCATCTGGAGTTGTATTTAAGTATTGACTAAGTCTTATTATGAGCCTTTTTTTTTTTGATGGTGTCTATCTGTTTGATTTTACCAATTTTATTTCGATTTTGGGGAAGAAATTTTTTTTCCAAAGTATTCCTTCAAATATCTTTGTTTTAGTTTGTTTAAGTTTCTGTGGTTAGAGTTTCTCACTTTCTTTAGTTACCTTGGTTACCTATGAACTGAAATAAAATAACAAAATATCAGTTTTTTGTTAAAATTTTTCTTTGAAGAATGTATTTCTAAGTTGAGGACCTTTAAAGTGTTTGCTCTTATAGCAGTTGAAACAAAATATTACCCATAATTCATCATAGCTCTTGAAACAAAATGCTAACTATAAATCATTATAGCTCTTGAAACAAAATACTACCCATAATCATTGTAGCTCTTGATACAAAATTTTACCTATTATTTTTACTTTAATTTTAAATTTAGGAGTTGAGAAAAGAATCTTCTGTATCACTCTTCTCTAGTCACTCTTGTAATAGCCAAGCTGTGTCAGAGTCAAGTGAATCTGAGGGAAACCATCATATATACCGGAAAACAAAAAATTCTTGTAAAGAAATCAATTATTCCCAAGAAAACAGAGCGACTGATTCTTCTCAAAACAATTCAGCGTTATTAAATGGATATAAAGATCTAGGTAATGATACTTCGAAAAAACAACGGAAACTGAAAATAAATGTGAAAACAGCACATGCTGGAGCAAGTTTAAAAGGTTAGGCTTTAAAACATACTTTTTGAATTTGAAACATTTCCAGTAAATCCAGCATATATTTTCATTCGTAATATTTTAATGCGTAGTTTATATACCATGTGCATATCCAGGGGAGTTTTTACTCTGGTAAATTGGTTTGGGAGCCCAAAATATTACACCCAATTATTAAAATATTGATGTGCTTTGATTCAAATATCATGTTTCTTGTGCTGTGAATGGTGTCCCCAAAAATTCTCTGGATACATCACTGTATACGTTCCACTCGTGGCAACAGAATATCTAAAGAATTTAACTTGGTTAACACTAAGTGACCAGAGAAGCAGATCTATGACCTATTAACAGTTCAGTTAGGTAGATAGTTTCTCATATTCTCAACATGTTCAAACCATATTTTCGGAATGGCCTGCAGATTTTCAATCATTTGACCATCTAAAGAACTTCCATTTTCAATTAAGCAGTAACTTTCTGACTTTTTTTTTATTTCATTCTAAAAATATTTGCATTATTACACATCTATCAACTTACAAGCTGATATTGATGCTACTATTTTTATTTTCAGGGAAGCGTGAGAAATTAGCTGATAAGGAGAACAAGTCAATAAATGTAAGAGGCATTCCATTGCAGTGTATCGACAATGTTCAAGAAAAGAATACCCAGAGTGATCCTACAAAATTTGTGCAAAATGTTAAAGATGATGTAACTTGCTTTGTAAGATTTTAATATTGTAGATCTATTAGCGATTATTTATTAGGCATCAAGTAGAGTCAGTTCGTTGCATATGATTTAGATAATTAGTTTATAGATTCAGATTCTAAAATCAAACTTTTTTTTTTTTGAATTAGAACAACATATAGGTTCTTCAACTCCATTAAAGATATGTTTTTTGTTTTTTTTTTTTGTGTTTCCTTAGGTGCACGTTTACTATGAAATACAGTAAATGCTAGTTTAGTGTCTCGGGCGGATTGCTCATTCAGATAAGGGGTGATTATTGACCTTGGGTGGAAATTCTCCTAGTTTTGAAAAAAGTATCTAGTTATTTTATTATCATAAGCAGGTTGGTGTTAGGAAAAACATTGCTCCAACACTTCATCAAATCATTATTAGACATGTTTACTACTGTGTTAATATTGTATTAATATACTGTGTTACGCTAAACTTTTACTGTGTTAATATGTTAAAGCTAAAGTTTAAGCAGTAAACGCTATTTTCTGTGAAATGTTTGCTGCAAAGCAAATATTTATCATTAATAAAAATGAAGATCACGATCAAGTTGTTTCCATACACTGGATCATTGTTAACGACAATTTAATGTGGCATGTTCAAAAAAATAAATAATCCTTTTAGAAACGTTCGTTTGTTTATCTTTCAGCACTGATTCTACATTTTTAACAAAATTGTTTATCTCCACTAGAATTTGATGCGAGAAATTGATATTGAGAGAGAACGTAGATGGAAAGCAGAACAAGCAACAACAAAACTGGTTAACAGTATCAAAAAGCTTCAAGAGAGAGGTAAATATTTGAGGACTCAATATAAGTATTTCACATATTTATCTTTCTGTTGTAAAATCGTTAATCATTCCTGAAATTTTAATTGGAATCAAGTATTAATGGTGATATTCTTTACTTTCTATAGACTTTCTTGGTAAAATATTAGAAAACCAAGATTTTTTTATTATTTTAAATCTATACCATAATGGCGGGAGTTAATCAATTAAGTCAAACTGATTAAAAGATGACCGCCAATGGCGGAGCTTGAACCGAAGGCTTAGCGCATATGCCATTCAAATTATGCAAAAAATAGAATGATTTTTTTAGCAGTGAAGCACAGTTTATTTTACTGTATTTTTAAGTGAAAAAAAATATCCTTTCTAAGAAACAGAAATTATTTTTGTAGTTTTGTAGATCTGTCGAGGTATGGTTAGAATTAATATTTAGTGATGCATATAGTATTATGATAGTGAAATCAAATTTTCATCTTGAATTACTCCAATTAATTGTAGTACCTTTTGTTGCAACACATATACAGGAGTGAGAAATTCAAAGAATGCATTTTTTCACATCTTTGCTTATAGTTATTGAGGAAAAAAAGCTACAAGAGGCCGCTATAACAGCAACTTCTAAACTCAAACAGGCTTATGAAAATGAAAAAAAAGCACGGGTACAATTTGAACGATGTTGTAGCAATCTTGAGGTAATTTTAAATACATAAAATTATATTTTGTAAGAATAGTACACTATTCACATTTTGACACAGAGACCATCTCCAGGTTTATAATAGATTTTTCATTGCTCATTTAAGAAAAAACAAGTATAAATTTAAGTCGATTTTTTTTTTTTTTTCAATGATCTTTTCCGAATGAATATATTGACGATTTAATGTGAAAACAAATTTTATTTTGCAGATAAAAAAGAGCTGAGAATTTTTTCAGAAAACCGAGCAAATTATTACTAATTTCAAATTCAGAGTTATTTTCTTTGTTTTTAAAATTTAAGTTTATCAATAATTCTAGCTAATATCAGAAAAACTTCCTACTGTGAATTTGTACTTTCATTTTGCCAATTTTCAATGATCAGGTTTTTATGAAACATTTTTGACAAGTCCAAGTCTTTTAATTAAGAACAAGACTTCATTTTTCAATGAAAGAAAATTACAATGGCCCCTGCTCGTGTTTGAAAAGTCATTAATAGGTTTTTTTTAAGAAAGTGTTAAATTTTTCTCAAAGTCTTATCTTTATTATCAAGACTGTCTTGCTGACTAAATTAGTATCAGTTTTATATTTTCATTGTTTTGTTTTAGTTGCAAAACAATAAGCTTAAGGAAGAGGTTGCTAGAATTGAGAAAAGTGAGGTCAAGAACAAACAGGTTTTCGAAAAGTTGCGGGAGTCAACAAAAAAATTAGAAAAAGAAAAACACAAAGAACAATTGCACCAGGTACTATGATATACTAATATAACATTTTTTCATTGCGGTAAATGCCTTTCTTATTTTCCTTTTCAGCATTTCACAATTTTGTTGATCTAGTTCAAAATCATTCTTTGCTTACTAACATGCAGCTTTCGATCTGCCAAGTGTCATTTCCTCCCAGTTTTCCATCTCGGCTGTATCTCTCTTTATCGGATCTTTGAAAAGTTTGTGAAATGCACTAAGTGACCCTATACCAGTATTCAATTTGATATATAAAAGCTATATTTTGGCATTGTTCTCCATGAGTACAATATGTCCTGTCCAATGTAGACGGTTGTTTCATGATCATTGTTTCAATGCTCATGAAAATGTTACGTTTTGGAGTTGTTTGCTTTGGCTAGTTGGTTCATCTCATTCAAAAAGTTTTGATAGAAATTGTTTTTAATGGTTATCATGGCGTTTCGTAGTTTGTTGGTAACCATGACTTGATTATTTTTTTATATATATATGCGCAATTTGCATCCTGTTTGCCGTGTGACAAGAGCTTCTAATCTAAATTAGAGGGAGAAGAGTCTGCTTATCGAACCAATCAGGTTGTTGAAACTTTTTTTTGCCTAGAGCTTCTTTGCAGCTGTTGCTGGATATGACACTCTTCCACTGTTGTTTGCCATCAGGGTGTTCCGTTAGGCTTTCAAGCTTTTGATATAGAGTGTTTTCAAAATTTTCCACATGACATTGTGGCATATGGCAGGTATATCAAATTTTTTAGTCTAGGGCCACTTATGCACTTTGGTAGGATTCAAGTGTGTATGACGCATTTGATCATTCGATAGTTTGTGAAACAGCTATCAGATCCTATGATGGCTTTAGTGACACCTCTTAGTTTTTTTCCTGATGATAGCATTGTCTATTAGATGCCAGTGGTAGGAGTGTGGGTGCATCCAAGACGATTTCTTCCTATTCTTAATACGTAAAGTGTTGGTTAGGGCTACGTTATGCTCAATACATTTTGTGAGAAGAAGTAAACCATTGGCATAGGCTTTCCTGATCCCATGTTGTCTGAGTGAAGTCCATATTTATTTATTCCCATTAGGGAATTGAAGTTGCCAAGGATGAGAAGTTGATTTGATTGCAGAGTGTTCTTGATTGTCGAGACACCGTTGCTGTAAAATTGTTCCTTTGTTTCATTTTTGTCTCCAGTGGTAGGTGCATAGGCACTGATTATGGCCATGTGTTTGCTATTTGTGAGAGTTAGACAAATTTACATAAACCTTTCAGAAAAAGGCATGCCCTACAAGGTAGCAGAGGGATTTGGGATCAGAGATACCTTCTTTTAGCCTTTGCCTGTTGTTAATGAAAAAAATCCTTTATTCACAAAGTACTTTCTCAAATTTTCTCATCGTTGTCAATAGCTATTTACTCATCAGTTTCATTGCAAATTATCTCATAATTGGCAATAGTCATATACTCACAGAGTGCTATTGTAAATTGTTTCAGTAATACAACAATTTTTTCAAAATAGCTGGTATACTTTAAGAAGTATTCTTACTGTAAATCATTTGGTATTTATTGTTTGTGAAATTCGATTTTTATTATTTATGAAATAAGATATTTAATCAAACATGTTTGTTTAAATATTAACAAGGAATTTGAATTTTATAAGAAACAAAGTTTGAAAAAATATAAAATGGCCTAACTAGATTTTGAGTCTTCTCAACATGCCATTCTACTAAATTTATGAGCATTGCGACCCAAAAAAATAAATAGTTGTCAACATGAATTTAATTTTGAAATTCATTATCAACCATTTTGGAGCATACTCACATCCTTTAAATCTTTTCAATAAATAGCACTTTTTTTATATAGATATAAAGCTATACAAGTATAGATAAAATAATTATGATGGAGATATTATGACTTTAATAATTAGCTTCAAAACTCTTGCTCTCTATTAACAGAAAATTTCCTTTTTATTGAATTTTAGAAGGACCTATGTGTCCTGAAAAAAAAATATTAATTGATTTTAAATATATAATTAATATATAAATAAATATTATCATTATATTATAAAAAATATATTTTTTCTCATAGTTTTTCCATTTTCAGTCAAATTTTGAATTTTTGTCAATTTATCAAAATACCTTAATTGAACTCAACTTTTTTTTTTTTTTGCAGTTTTGGCCATCTTCCAATTTCTATGAAACATTTTAATATCTAACCATTGGAAAAACCTCTTTACTTTAGCGTTCTAATGAATTATTATTTTTTATCAACCGGATTTTTTTTTTCTGTAGAAAACCATGTATAAAGAATTGCAGTTAGATACCGCCGGTTGTAAACGAGAGTTGGAACTTTTGACTAGTGCAAATGATAAACATAAACAACAAATACAGCAGTTACAAGAACTCCTTATCACACGTGAACAAGAACATAAGTAAGCTAAATTTAATTTTATATATGAGCAAACATTTTTTTCGATAAAATTTTTTATTGTTTTGAAACTGTTTTATTTTTAATTGAATCACACTAACCAAAATGTACTTAATGAGTATATCTATAAAAATCAATCTCTATTTCATTTTCAGTCATTTTTTTTTTTTTTTTTTTTTTTAGGTTGAAGATAGAAAGTCTTCTTCCAAGAGATAGTCAAGAACTTCAAAATCTTATTGAAAAAGCTGTGGAAAATGAACACCAAAGAAACAAACAACTTGTTGATCAGCATGTCATAAGGTACTTAGTTTCATTTGTTTTTTTTTTAGTGAGATTAAAACACGATATAATGGTTTCTTCTTCCATGTTCTTAATTTAATATGTATTATACCATGGAAAAAAAACATTTTCTTTAAACCAAGATTTATTTCTTAAATATATTTACCGCTGTGTTCATTAGCACAGCAACAGTGCTTTCTTTGATATGTGGGATGCTGTTTTATTAATGTAAAAACTAACAAATTTGTAAATGGTTTAATTAATTCTTGGAGACTTATTTGTTATAATAAGATTTGCTTGTTTGGGGAAAGGGTTTATCAAGAGAAATATATTTGAGGAGACAAAACTAATTACAAATTACATAATAATAATAATATATATGAAATTAAAAATATATTTAAAAGCAAAACAATACTAAAGTTTTTCTTAGACTCAATGAGCTTATAAGTTTTTGTACTTAAACTTGTATTTATCAAGCTCTTAAGATTTTCATGCAAGTTTTCATATCAAAATGCGTTGTAACTAAGAAGGTCTTCTTAACCAAACCTTCTTAACCAAGTAACAGTCAATACATAATACATAATATAATATATTATATATTATATTATATGTTATATATATATATATATATAATATATGTTATATTT
>JAUZNK010065818.1:0-14463 GCA_035046665.1 Euphysa ruthae
ATATATATATACATAATATAAATGTATATATATATATTCCTATATCTTAGATGGGTAAAAGTAAAATACAATGCTCAAAAACAGACACCCGATGGTCATTTTCCTACAAGGAATATAATATCGTTTTGATTACAAAGGAAGAAGTGAAACACTACAAAGCGTTTATGCTTAAACGTTTAATAAAAACCAAGAATCAATACAGAACATATAAAAGCCGACATCTATAAAGGAAAACAACGGAATAAAATATAGCGGTCGAGAAGATTAACATCCTAGAATAACGGCTCATTGATATCATTGATGAAGATAAGAATGATTAAAATCTCATAAAAGTGTCAAGGAAAAAAGAAAAATAGAAATGTTTTTTAATAAATCGAGAATTTATTATTACAAACAATATTATCATTTTTATTACCTATCTTTTAGGATATTCATAGCAACAATCTTCACAACACACTCTAAAACGTGAATCCACACACTAATTCCTGCAATAATTATATCGAAGCGTGGTGACTGGACATATGATTTATAACACACAAATCAAGAGAGCGCGCAAATCGGATAAAAAAAATTTAGATATAGAATAATAAAGAACTTCTCCTCCCACGTATTGGATTATACTGTCTTTTTTTAATTGGAAAAAAAATATCTATACTCAATTTTCACCACAATGTCTGAAAATCATTACAAACCAATCAAATTTCCTGTGTCGTTGACGCCACATCCACTGGCATAAATATGAGTCTACGATTCCTCGGGGTTTCCCATTGTGCCTTTCGTTGATTTTTTTTGCATATTTTCACGGTCTTCAACGACATCTCCATCTGTTACCCTTATTATGTATTTGAGGTATCATATTCTGTCCATTTTTACATACGTAGGGTATGTTTATACAAAATTGTTTGTTGTTGTAGAAGTCCTACACTCGATTTTTTATAGTGTACAATACTTGATAGTTTTAAAAGATTCGTAGTTTATAGTTTATAAGTTTAATGAATACGACCATAACGCCTCACTACTTTAAAAGATTTCCTTCCATTTAATAAATTTAAGAATCAACTCATCCAAACCCTCTGCGAATAATACAAGATCATCTGCATAAAAAAATTCCAATGGTACCCTACTCTAAAGTTCTATGATAACGCTTCTAGCACCATTATGAAAAGCAAAGAGAACAGAGCCCTGACGAACACCAACCTTAATGAAAAATTTTTATCTAAAAGAACCATTTACTCTAACACTGCTTCTAGCATTTTCATACTTTCTTCATTGCTCACTATATCACTTCTCGTGGTAGAGTCTCGCAAAAACACTTTTTCTAAGTAAATAAATGCAAAGTAAAGTTTCTTATTCTTTTGCAGATACTTTTCCTGAAGTATGGAAATTTTGCTGATGGCCGTGGTGGTGCATTTACTTTGCCACTTACCATCACTTTTGTCTTTGAACTATTGACCTTTAGCCCTTTAGTTTCAATATCTTCTTTCCATATATTCAATTTTAGAATAAACTCGTCCATACTCTCTGGGATTGATACAAGATCATCTGCGTACACCAATTTCCATCGGCACCCTACTTTAAATTCCAGTGATAATGATTCTAGCACCATTATCATAAGCATAGGGCTAAGAACAGAGCCTTAATGAACACTAACTTTAACGAAAAGTTCTTCACTAAAAGAACCATTTATTCTACCACGCCTTCTAGCAATTACATAGATGGATTTCACAACTAAGATAATCCATTCTTCAACCCGTAATGTCCTCATTGCCCACCATATCACCACAGATGGGACTCTATCAAAAGTCTTCTTTAAATCAATAAATGCAAAATGCAATATCTATTTCTTTTACAGCTACTTTTCCTGTAGCTACCTAAAATTAAAAATTGCATCAGTAGTACCCTTACCATTCATAAACTTAAACTACATAGCATTCATATTTATTCTTTCTCTAATTAATCTCTCCATTATTCTTTCCAAAACCTTCATCACCTGGTCAACAAATTTGAACCCCATGTAATTAATTGCCTCTTTTTAGAGCGTCTCCTTTTCATTTATAGCAATTTAAAATTGAACTAGTCTCCCATTCAGTTGGGATTACACCTTTAGTTACTATTTTGCTGAAAATATCAGTTCGCAAGTCAAAATTAGCCTCGCTAGAAGACTTCAACATTTCTGAAACTATTCTTCATGGCCGAACAGCTTTCTTACTTTTCATCTTAGACATGGCAAATTCTACCCAATCTCACTCTATCCTCAAAGCTGGGCTAGCAATTGGTTCAACAAGTGGCAATCCATTCCTATAACATTCAAACTCTGTATTAAGGAGTCTACCATAATAGCCTTTTCATGCTTCTCTCTTGGACTGTTCAAAAAAAGTTAAAGTAACTACATCGTCTCTAATACACTTTTTACCTACAAAATCCTGGTCATCTGCTTAGCAATTTTAAAAATATCATTCTTTTCATCATCTCTTGCTAAAATGTTTGGGAACCTTTCTTCCTCAGCCCTTTTCTTTGATAAAAATACTACTGAGTTTGTTCTCTTCTTTGCTGCAAAATATTTTTTTTTCACCTCCTTTTTTCCACTCTTTAAACAACCTTCCCTGTTCCACTACCAGATCCCATGCCGTTTTATAGGTCCCTTAGTCAAACCACATATGTTATCAGAAGCTTCTAGAAAATGGTTTTTTAAGTTTCACCTGTTAAAATCCGTCTCATTACCTATCATTCCTAAATTCTATAAATTCTCAGCATAACGTGTGCAGAAATTAGCTAATACCAGGGTCCTTTAACTTCCACATCCTTCTTTTGTGTGTAAAACACCTTTTTTTTTCTATAGCAAATTTAATACCCAAATCAGATATTAATAACTTGTGCTGAGGAAAACATTTCTTGCCTGGAATAATCTTTACAATTCTTATTAAACTCCGATTTGACCTATATGCTTGAGTATAGTTAATATTTGTCTTTGCCTTTTCAGATTCAAAAGTGACTAACTGGCTGACCCTTTCCTTAAACAGTGTATTTGATACAACCATATCAGTAGCATCACTAAACTCTTTTACCTTATGGGTTTTTTTTTCTATATCCTAACACCTATTTATTGCTTTATCAGCATTTTTATCGAGGTCTCCTGCTACTAATACTGTCTTCTTTCCACCTGACTTTGTTACCACTTTCAAAAGTTAATCATTAAACTTCTCTTTCTGAACCTCAGAAAATCCATTCTGGGGTGATAAATTGGTGTTACTGACAAAAACCTCCTGTCTACAACTAATTTTAAATCCATCGTCCTATCATTAACCTTATAAACATCAATACAATTTTCAGCTAAAAGTATATTATCTCCTCCTTGGCAGCGCTGCTCCCAAAAACTTTTTTACGCCACTTCTACCTATTATTTTCATAGTGATATTATTTCTCCACCTAGTTTCCAGAACACAACTCAGATCTACTTTTTTTTCTTAGGATTTATACTACCTCACCAGCCCGACTATTCATAAAATAACATTCATTGTCCCCACATAAAATTTAATAATTTTACTCACACCTCTCTGATTTTGATACAATAGTATGTTAATGATCGGGTGATGCTCACACCTTACACCTACCCTACCTTGTGCTACACCTTCGCATAAAGTTCCAACCACATTTACGCAGTTTTGATTATTAGAAAATTGAACCAACATATGAGTCTGGTATGATTTTAACGGACCAGATGCACTTCAAATCGTCCACCCTGCAGCTCAAGAAACTAGGTGTTTTTTTTTGTGATACCATCGCTAGTAACGTTGCCAATCAAGGTAGAAGACCCCAACCTGGCCAAGTGACATGGTTTTCCTCCACCGGATGTCAACCTAGAGATTTCGAAACCGCTGGGGAGTATATGCGTATTTATATAGATTAAAATAGATTAGCTACACCCACTTTTGTTTTTTTATGTTATCTAATGTTTTTTTTTTATATTTTTAAAATTATATAAACTGACTGCTTTGAATTTCATCCTCATATCTCTATCTGTTCTGATAAATTGGAAATCCTTTGTTGTTCTGATTACCAGCTTTTGGTACAGTTTGGATTTTTCAAAAGACTTTTTTGAGTATGAAATGATGGTGTATATATTTATTACTGTAACTTTTTTTCTAGAGAAGATACTGTTCCTTTTGAATCAGTCGGTCATCACTATCGCTTAAGTTCTTTAAAAGTTGTAATTTGAGAAATATTATTTGTTATTGCTCATAAGAAGGCCATATTTTGTAAAAATGTTTTGTGTTCAAGATTTACTCATACACCTACAGCATCGTTAAAAAAGGGTGTAACGATTCTCATGGCTTTTTGAATAATAGGTTCTAGTCAATTTAAATAATAATTAGTGTAGCACTGTTACATTAAAGATATGAGAATATTTGCACAAGAAAACCTTAGTTATAGCAAACAGTCAATTCACACTTGGTAATGTATAATACCAAAAGATGCCAATTTCCCTAAAGCCCTAACTTTTAAAATTTTGTAACACGATTGTCTGGTTTATGTTTTAAATTTACCAGATCAATTATTTCAGTTGAAATAAATAAAATACATTTATTGAAAAGTTGTTGTGAAAAAGAGTAATAGGTCATGCCTGCAGATAATGAAATTAATTTGTTCTTGTGTTGGATTAGAAATTTTAACTAATACTTTATTTTTTAGAACTACAACAACAATATTGTTCAAAAATTACAAAAGCACCTGGTTGAAGAACAAAAGGAAAGGTACGTTTATTTTTATTATTTGTGTGTTTTTTTTTTGACACTGGTTTAAAAACCAGATTTCAAAAATTCTAAAAATGTACAAAAGGGCATTAATTAGTATTTATTTTTAGTTAAAGAGTAAAATACTTTAGACGTTCAAAATAGGAAGTTATTATGCATTTTAAATTTTTGGTTTATTTGCAATACCACTGGAGCTAATTTATATTCTGTTTTGTTAAATTTTTTTTCTTAGCTTTACTAAGAACATTATGGTTATCCATAAGATTAGAAACAAAAAAGCCAAATTGGAAAATTTTTTAAGTAGGTGCGATGTAAAACTTTGCGAAACTTTGCTGACAAAAGGTTAAAACTTGAATATTTTTTTGGTTATTGGGGAACCTTTATCAATAAAATTTTGAACGAATTAGAAATTGTTTTATATTCCTGATGTTGTCAGTTTTTTTGAAAATTAAGATGCAGGTATTATATGTACAATTAAATTACCAATTAAATTTGTATCAAGTTTCTAATGACTGAAAAAAGGAATCAAGAAATTTAGTTTGTAAATGAAAAATTATGAAAAAAACGACAATAACACAAAGATCTAAACTTTAACATAATGAAAACAAATAAAACAAATAAAAAGGATCGGCTTATTTCATTGGTTGATCTTTAGCATTAAAATGTTAATACGTGCGTATAAATTCTACATGGTTGTACAGTTTAAATTATAAAATATATTTGACATATGTGAGGTAATCTAGGATAAGACCCTTCAAGTTGAAGTTAGGGAAAGTGAAGAAACGATTAGGAATCTGCAGGGTGAGTTACTGTTGAACAAGTCAATACATACACAGATGTATCAAAAGCTTGCTAAAAACTTTTCAATGTTAAAGGTGGTGTTATTATCTCTTTCATTTATGTAGTTTATTAATAGATTAATATTTATAAATATTATAAATATCAAAAATTATAAATATTTATTAATATTTTCAGCTTAAATTATCTTCTAAGTATTTACGAGCTTCAAATTATGTTTTTTTTTCTTTTCTTTTTTAGCAGCACAATATATAGTACTAACGAAATTATTATTATTATTATCTATCATTCAATCTCAAAATTCTATTTTGCATTGGTGAAAATTTTCTAAACAAGGGTAAATACTTTACTGTAAAGTACATATAAATGCTTGCTTGCATACTTTTTAAATTAATATATTATCCTGCAATTTAAATCATCGGTCATAAAAAGGCACAGTTTTTACCAATTATATTCATGAAAAATTTTACCATTGGATTTTAGTGTTTCTATTTGAGTGAAATTTATTTCAAAACATGTTCATTTCCACATAAGACATATCCTATTGCTCTAACAAAGTGACTTTTTTGTAATGTATATTGATTTAGTGATGCAAACGTGTAACATATATTATATGATGCAACAATAGATAGGGTGATGATATTAGTATAGAAGTAGAGAAATAGAGTTAGAAAAGTCTAATGTTTTGAAAGAAACTTTTTTGAATACCTCGTTTGTACTGAATTAGGCATAACCAGAATTTTACAGATTTTTATTTAATGACTAATATGTTTATATTCACACATAATATGAAAATTTTCATTTATTTTAACAAAAATTTCAATATATTTTTATAAATAAGGTATTTTTATTATTTAGAGTGCCTAATAATTTATATTGATTGAGTCAAATGTTTGAGTATCTGAATGAAGTATTTAAATAAATATGTAAATTGTTTCAATCAAAACATGTATACAAGCAGGTCTAAACTATGAAAAAAAATGAAGTTCACGAGAGGTCACATTCTAAACATGTTATAAAAGTCGTAGATCTGGCCTTTTTCAACATATAATTTTTGTGAAGGTGTGTACTTATGAAAAGTGAGAAAATTTTGAGATGAATAAGTTGATGTTAATGCCTAGATTAAATTTAAGAACTAAACACCTTGTACATAAGTTTCTAAATATTACTGATACGATTGATTAGCTTCTTTGTCTAAGTTTATGTATGCTTTTAAGTAAATCATTAAAATGTGGGATAATTTATTAAAGGCTCATAAAATGAAAGTGGTCTACTGGACCTTTGCTAGGCCTAAAATAATGCCTTGGCAATCGTCCTGAAGGATTTAGTTCTTTCTTTGGCCTTTGAGCAGATTTGATTAGTCTTAATAATAACAAATTTAATGGTTTTATTGATACAGAACTGATTCTTGAATATAAGTGATATATGCATGTTCAAATTTTACAGGAGATATGTAATATTTGATTGAATTGTTGTTATAGTCTGTCAATTTTTTAAACAAAATTTTAAAGACAACTTCAGAATATGAGTGCGGTTTACCTACTACCTTTCTTTCTTCTTTTAGGACAACCATTGTTTTTGAAACTTTAGGTGTAAAAAACGTTTGAAAATTCAAAGTGAGGTTTATTTTTAATTTTTAGCGAGTGTTAGGAAAATTTTTTATAGGTAATACAATCAAGATAAAACATTTATGAGATGTATTAGTTTATGTATTTCTAATGAGTTTCTCATTGAAAAAGCAGTAATAAATTTTAATATTGCTGATATTAAGATTTAATTAAGGCGAATATTTTTTTATGAGAGATATGATTATATTAATTTTATATGTAACTGACATAACATGGCATAGTTTCAATCTTTATCTTAAAAAAGACACTGAAATAACGGAACTTTAAGATAGTTTATTATTTTTTTGGGGACTAAACGTGAATGAATACTGTTGAGGCAGGAATAAAAAAGATTATACAACTGAAACATAAAGATTTTTTATGACCAGTTGATGAAATAAGTTACCTCAAAATATTATGGTAACCAGAATTGGTTGTTATAAAAATATTAATTAATTAAGAAGACCAAAAAAGAATCTCGATGATAGCAGGAAAAATCGCAAGGCCGTAATTTCTCAGCAGAAAACATGTTTACTTTAACCAATAAAATATAATTTTCTAAAAGATATTTTTACGATTTGATTAGAGGTTAAAAAAAAGTTTATACTGTTAAAACAGTTAGGCCTTTTTAAAGATTCTTGAAAGATTAATTGCTTTCAGTATGATACGAGATTAAGAAATTTTTGAATTATCATGAGTCAGAGAAGTTTTTTTAATTTATTCCTTTTATATTTTCTTTAAAAAACTTTTCTGATATTCACGAGGTTTTCATCATTTGTAGTTGTAGCAGAAATATTTTCATAGCCTAACCTGGAAGCTTTTGAAGAAGAATTGAAAATTAGAGTTAAAGAAAGTGAAGAAAGTGAGGTATTGATTGAAGGTGTGGATTGATCTATATAATGTCTCGAATAAAATTTGAATATTGGATCATTTTTTTAGAGATATGTTTAAATAAATAAATCCTGAAGATCTTATGATATGTTTGTATATTATAATTGTTGCGACTCTTTCTCTGGAAATTCTATATTATTCATTTTAGAACAAATGAATTTCAAAAAAAAAGAAATTATATAATTTTAGCAGTCGACATTTCCATCAAGTTTTTGCATTTTTGAATGTCTAAGCATTTCTGAATTTGAATAAACTGCAGCTACTACACCACTAGAGGCGTAACCTCTTTTCTGCCATGTTTCATAGAAACTTGCCATAACATCAGCAGAATATTTTTTCGGTGGAACTAATTCGTTTGCCACAGACTTCCTACTAACATGTGCTAACTTTTCGAAAACATCATGCACTTTGTGTAATTTTATTGTTGGCTTGATATTCATTGCTCGAAAACTTTTGGATCGCTATTAACCTTTTCCAATTTTGAGGAATGCAAAGACAGTCTGAGTATTAACATCAGAAGGTTTTTCGCTGAATTTCGACTTTACTTGGTGCTGTCTCTTTCCTTTGTATCCTTTTTAGAAAATTTGTTAGATAAATAAAATTTTTGTGTCCAGTTACACAAGTTTATGCGCAATACGAAAGTTCAAAATAAATACGAAGTCGCACATATTTGGACACTTCAGAAGTTTAAAAACACTTGAAATTCCATGTGGTAATTAAAATCATCCTGGCAAATAATTTTTATCCTTTCTCATAGAGCAGCAGTTTTGGTGAATGTGTTACTCTTTGTTTTTCTTGGCAGAATAAACTGTAAGAAGCTTGTTATCAATTTTGTCCTATCATATTATGCAGTTTTAAAGAAAACTTGTAAAGTTATGTATGTTTAATAGTTCAAATAAAGTGGGTAAAATTATTCCACTTTGCTTTGTCTGTATCGGGGCAAAAATCTTGTTAAACATCCTATGAAAACGGAATTGATTCTGAAAACAAACAGTTGTAGTACGTCCAAGGAAACGTAATTTTTACCGTTTCTGATTCAAAACAAAGTCTCAAAATAAAATTCTACGCACTAAAATAAGATTTAAAATGATATTTTTAAATATTAATTTGTTTTAAACCATAATTCGTGTACTAACTACCCTAAAGCATTCCTACAAGATATCGCGGATCTAGCAGTCCGAAAGTGTGTTTCAGAATGTAATTATCTTGCGGACTATAATATTAAGTTGGTAGACCGAGCAGACCTAAAATAAATGTTTTCTTATATAATAATTACACAAGCCTTGAGTTAACTTTGCGAAACAAATATTTTTTCGGCATAACTTTATAAGTTTTGTCTTTTACAAAACATCAATGAAAATATTTTTATCAAGTGCAAGTCTAGAAACTAAATTATAAGCAAAATGATTGCTCAAATTGGAAACCGTTCCTCTTTTCTAGATAACAATAAATTTTAGCGAGCCGAAGGCTGTAAAATAACTTTATGTTCGCCTCTTTAACATTTTAATTTTAATACATAAAAATCACTTGTTTACATCAACTTATATATTTACAATTTAACTATAAAAAACAAACTAAAAAACTAACAAAAATAGGCTGAAAAACGATTAATAAAGTAAAACTGTCATACCTAAAAAATTTTTAGAGATTTAAGCCTAAATCAAAAAACGTTTTCGGTTATAAATTTGAAATATGCTGAAAGAAATACTATACCCTTGATTAGGTAACACATTTGGTATACGTTCAGAGCATGAAGATAATATTCACAAAACTGAAATAAAAACAAAACTAAAAAAAAAAGCTAATAATGCATAAAATTCATAGTAGAAAAAAAAAGTTAGTTAAATAGCAACGCGTCTTTTTTAAATTTTCATTTCATTTTACCGACATCTGTTATTGATCTTTATGCCTACAATATTGTTATCAAAAGGATTACCATGATCTTTTGAAAATTGTGTAATGTCTTTATCATCTGAAATTAGAAACTCAACAGTGAAGAAAAGAAGCAGCGAAACGTCTTATGTAGACATCAGATGACATAATTCAAGATTGAAAATGTTGTTATATCTCAAATAAATAGTTAAGCAATACTAACTCGCCAACAACATCGTCATCATTCTCAGTTTAACACCTGTTTCATATATAAAAAGACAGATTACATTAATGAGCGTCTGATTGATGTTTGGAAGTGAGTCCTCTTATTATATGGAATTCGCTGCGCTGAGTATCCCCTTATTATGTATAAATGAATTATACTGTCTTTATGCAATTTTTAAATAAATGCCCTTTTATGATTGAAAAAGTCCTGAAAACCCTAGGAGATTTCAAGAGGAAACTATATTAAAATGAGAATAGTTGATTCTCCCTAGGCGTTTGATTTTGGTAAAAATAAACATAGTTATACCCAGGAAAATGAGAATAAAATCCCACTATGGAAAAGCCCACTTCGTAATAAATATTTCCAGATAAAAACAATTACTGATCTAAATAAATAATTATTTGCCATGAGATGTGCTAACCATGATTAGCGCATCTGATTTTGTGAATTTAAGAGAAAAACCCATTGCAGCTAACCATTTTTTTGGGAAGTGTTACTTGTGAGCCTAATAAAGTGACATTAAAATAAGGCTATAAATTGAAGTGAATTTTACCATTTGCCTCTTTACCGTTGTATTCAATATATCTTGCAATGTATTACAGATAAATGCTCCTATAAACCTGTGGAATTCGGCAGTAAATTATTCTGTTCTTAAGTTTTATTTTCTACATTTTTCTTTCCCGTTTATGCAACAGGAGATATTTATTATAGAAGTACATATTATAAAAATGTTTTTTATAAACAAGTGTTACTATAAATGTTATTATAAATTTTCTATATATATAAAAAATAGGAAAAAGAAAAAGTTATAAAAACCCTCATTATATAGACTTTGCGTAAGGTATCCTCATTGTATATATATTATTTATATTTATTTTGTTGAATAACAATGAATTACATCCTAATTGATGAAATATAAAATAAATATTTTTTAGCTCAATAGAACCATTTTAGTAGTTTCCAGAAGTTTTTGTTTTAGTCGAAAGCACAATTGCTGACAGTATATTAATGAGCCTTCCTTTTAATGTAAATGTCTGAAAAACAGAATAGGCCCAAGAACAATGTCTTGTGAAAAAAACGTAGAAAAGAAGTAAAAGAATACCAAGATTATTTTGTATTTTAGGTTAACACACTTTTACATATATTTAAGCATGGAGAAATCGTTTTCAAAAGATTAAACGGGATTGAGTGAAACACTATTTGGAAATAAAAGTGATATAACACGAATAATTCACATTGTTTACTTTAATTAAAATGTCTTTTTCAAAAAGTTATTTAATTTTAAGACATTTTCCCTTAGCTTCTATCTTAACATTAAAAATTTATTTTTCCACGGCATAATATAATGTTTCCGAAAATTTCATGTTTTCTTCTTCTTGTGCTCGTTTTTATGTGCTCACTTTTTGAACATGCGTCTGATTTCTTTTTTAAATTTCAAAAAGAAGATTAGAAGAAGTTCCAACAAACGGATTTTTTTTTTTCATCAGCTGCTCTCTTCAAAACTCTCATTATAATGATGAATAGCTTTACATTGACAGTTTAAAATTCCTTTTGTTTTGGGATTCTTTAGCACATTGATTACATCCTATTACCATAACGCCTTCTTTTTTTAGGCATAAGGTCGAGTTAACGGTTTAAAATTTTTTGCAAGAACCCCAAGTTGATTCATGTTTTTAAAAATAAAAAACACCGGTGCGCAAGAGACATTTAAATCTATATAATCAATTTAAGTGAAGAAAGACAATTTTTGATATTTATCAAATTAATTTTTTCAATCACAAGTGGGAAATACTAGTTTAGTTAAGGGTTTTAAATTATTTACATAATATTTTCGTAAATATTTTAATTTTAAAATAGCTGGACAATCTAGCCTCACTCACGTTGTTAAAAAATTTGAAATACGTAAAGTTCAAAACTGCTGCTTGTAAAATTTCAAGATTTGTTCTCTTGCAAATTTAATACCACGCATTATATTTCTAGGTTGACAAACTTGATTGTCCCTCTTTTATATAAAATAAGTATGTAGTTAAAAAACATTAGATTTCATAGCATGTATATTTTAAGAGTAAATATCAATTTCTGCTATTCATTAATCATGACAGAGTATGATAAAACAATTGAATCATAATATCAGGTATCCTCCTGTTAGAGAGGCTGTGTTTCCGTCTTAAAGCCATTCGATAACGAGCATTTTAAGATTCAGAAATTAAGAAGAAAGTTACAACCAAGTTTAAATTTAAATTTATTATTTAAATTTAACAAATTTAAAGTAAAAAAGTTTTAACCAGTATTATTAATTTTTGCGAATAGAAAATAAAAAATCATATTTACAGGCATGAAAAATTTCAAAGGAATATTTATTTGAATTAAAGAGAAAATGAAGGGGGAAATTTAACCAGTGAACCCTGAGAAAACCACAAGTTCAATTTGACTTAAACATTTTTATAGTGAATTTTATGAAACACCTTTAGCTTTCCATTTGTGCCTGTGTACTAAAATTTTAGATTTTATGTATATTTTAGTTCTTAACTGATAAAGAAATGAAGTTATAAATGTGGTTTTCCAGAAAATGTTAAAAAATTTCACCACACCAAAAGAAATAACTGAGTTGCCTTATTTCAAACCAAAATCATTATTAAGAGTATTTATGTTCAATCCTTATAGGTTTCGAAAAAACTTCAACATTTATATAATGACCACTCACGACAAGGTCAAATCGGAGGCTTAGCGCATGTAAAGTGTATGACTTGAAGTCTTAGATATAAAGTCAGGGAAGTCACATTTTTCTAGCAGTGAGAGATATTTGATCAAAATAAGCTAAATGTAAAATACCTAGGATCCTAGGATAATTTGAATTCATAAAATCTGTCACACATCGTACGATCAAAAAAAAATTTTAAATCCTCCTTCAAATGGAAAATTTTAAAGCTAAATTAGATCAGTTCTAAAATTTTTACTCAAAGTAGCTAAAAATCTTTTTCGAAGTTTAATTTTTATGACAATCCCTGGGTCGTCCCGGCGCTCCCTAGAAAGTTTGAGGCTCGTAACCCTCTTCAGTAAAAAAGAGTAGTGGAACTGATATACATACATACAGACACTTTGTTTTATATATATAACGTGAAATAAAAAAAGCCATTAATCTAATTAAGTTTACTTACTTTTAAAAATGTGATTCAAAAAACGTTTTGTTTTCTCAAAAATCAATTCGTTTTATTACAAAACACAAAAAATCTCATTTACATACAAATTATATTTTCACAATAATAAACATTAACGGAACATAAAATAATTATTTAACTTGACAATGAGGGGATATAAAATAGCTATTAAATTTGACAATAAGGGGACACCCGATTTTAAAATATCCAGCTACATAGTTTTGCTTTACTTTTAGGTAAACTATTCTTTGTTTAATATTAAAATATGCTATATAACCCATACAAGTCGGAATTCAAACAAAAAAAACCTTTAAAATTACCATGTTTAAAAATGTGATGAAAATAATGACCTATAAAAAAGTTTGGAAAATTACAGAAATCCAGATTTTTTTCTTTTTTTATTAGCGTTAATTGGACAATAATAGGGCGTACCTGGACTTCCGTTTTATAAGAAATAATGTTAATAACACATATGAAACCAAGAAAATATTAACAAAAATGTTGAATTACCCCTATTTTGTATTTATCACGGACATGAAATATGCACGCAAAGTTTTTCAGCCTTGAAAATATGGAGTTTTATACATTATGAACACTTTATATTTCTAAATTGCTTAACTAACATTAACAGAGAACAGACAACATCTCATAACGTACTAAACCTTTTGTGTAAGTAGGTAATTGAGCCATAAATAGACCTCAAAGATTAAAGCGGACACGAAAATGTCTCCTTTAACTTTCTGTCTTTCTATTGTGAAGATTTGTAGCAAAATATGGCACCCTAATGAATACCTAGGCAAATATATATACATATATATATATATTAAGTTTTATATCCGCAGGAAAATTAATTTGTAGGATTAAAATTTGTTAATTTGGTGTGGTCACTTATCAAATTCAATCAAATGTTTGTTACAAAATTTTAAATTCAGGCTGAAGGTAAATTATAAATAATAAAGAGAATTACTCTGAAATTAAAATTTAATGTTTCGTTTTGAAATTTACTATTAAAAATTTAATATAATGGCGCCATTTAAAAATTTATTCTAACTTTTTTGTCTTATAGTTTTTTTAATTCTTTGCGAAGCTGAGCGAACGAGATCTAATTTTAATACCAATGCTTTTTTAAATATTGCTGTACGATTATATATTAACGTTGA
>JAUZNK010065829.1:0-14463 GCA_035046665.1 Euphysa ruthae
TATATGACAATGACAGTCAGGTAAAAAATAAATTTATTTCCCATTTCTTCTGGTCTAAATATATAAAAGAAAATATAAAGGAAAATTGCTTTTAATACCCTTGTTGTTCACTTATGGTGAAATGGTTGGTTACTGGCTCCATAAAATCTGTTTTAAAATGACAAGTGCTTGGCGGTCCATAGATATTTTCAAAACTTTACACCCATGTCTATGGTGCATAGTGGGAATTCAATGGATACCTTTAAGGTATTTAATTTTCTGACACCATACTTTAAACCACTTGTTGTTACCTTTTTTCAATCTTCCAAAAAAGACTTTTGAAAATAGCTGTAAAAATGACCAAAAAAAAAAAAGAGTACAAAGATATGAATGAAACTATTGATTTTGTATTAGTAGATACTGGAGAGAAGTGATGAAAATTTTGATCTTGATGACTTTAGTGATGCCAAAAGTATCATAGAGTAATAAGATGAAGATATGCTGAAAAACAAATTCAGGTTAGTGACATTGTTGGACCTTCGGATGACAGTGATGTTGACGTCAGCAGTGAAGCTTATGCAGATTCGGATAGCAAAATGATTTTTAAAAATAAACTTTCACCTCCTTTATCACTCCATCCTGGAGAAAAACTACCTGTTAAATTACAGCTACCATAGAAATGTGCAAGAAGCAATAGAGGTAATATATAATATATATTTGCATATTATGCGTATGGTTTTTGTACTCATGGAGGTATCGCACCATAATCCTGTAATGGTTAACACTGGAAAAAGCGAAAAAGATGGTAATGCAATTATCAAACCATCTGTTGTCAACTCCTAAAATGAGTACATTTGTGGTTTTGACCAGGTCAATCAACAGCTCTATGGAATCCAGTCCCTTCGTAAAACTTATAAATGCTATACAAAAAGTTTGCTATTCCTCTAATACTTCAAGGCATCTTAAATTTATGTACACACTATCAACAGCAACGTTACAATATTTCAATTTCTGCTGCATAACATCTAGCTGATTTTTGCACTAATCCCAGAAATCCCCCATATACTTTGTGCTCTCATTTCCTTTCAATGATACCACCAAGAAATAAAGGTAGCAATAATACCAGTGCAGTAAGAATAGCACCAAAGGACACCCCGTGAAAACTGTTTACATTGTCGCTTCAGTCCTTCACAAATAAGTGTACATCTTGATGACTGTTTTAAAGCTTATCACATCCTCCAGGACAACTCTTTGAATTAATCCATTATGGGAACTGATTATCGTTCATATCATTATCCTTCTGGTTGTAAACATCTTAAGTTTTTATTGAAACACTTATTTTGATTAGAAGTTAAAAAGGTTAACCCTCTTATTACCAAAAAGTTTTTTTAAATTTTTAGTCCCTTCAAAAAAAAGGCATATATTTTTTTTAAGTGCTCAGAAAAACCTAATTTTTTTTGTTTGATCATCAGTGAAAATTTGTCTTTTTATGTCATTTGAAACGTCAAATCTTTTACTTACAAAAAAAAAAAAAACAAGCCCTTTATTTGGATATTCTGATGAGTAGTTTTGCTTGTATAGGCTTCATAGTGAAAAGGTAAAAACGAGCTAGTTTTGTGCTCAACCTTATACCTGCTTTTAGCTCAGTCATAAAAGGGTTAAGATGCAAAAAATCCCAGGTTCAAATTCTGCACAGGAAGACAGCGATAAATCTAGTCTATTCTGATTTACGGTGCAGGATACAACATTTGATATGCTATCAGAAGTTGGGTAAATTTGGCTCACCCTTCAAATAGCTCTTGGCTACTGGTGGTAGTGTCTTCTGCTGCCTCACAGCAAATAACCTCACCATTTATTCATGTAAATTCAGAGTAAAATTGAAAATTTTTAAAAAGAAAATAATTTGTTTTTTTAACCACTCCTGAAAAAAGGAGTACAAACCTGAATGATTTAATTTACCGAAGTAACTGTCTGGCTAAAAAGAAATTTGTAGAAGGAATTACTTAAATAGTTGAATTTTTTTTATTGTTGAATGATATACCAGCTCAAGTAGCATGCGATGCAGATTAGCTGAAAGTCTTATTATTAAGTAGATAATATATGTATTGTTTTCTAATTATATCAGTCATCATTTAACAATTTAAGAAAAAAAGAAAGCTGATGAAATTTTTTTAAACATCTCAAAGTTTGTTTGGTTGCCCATAACAACATAACGAGCTAAATTGATACCTTCTTCACATTTCCTACCCCCATCATAAGTATCTTGTAATGAAAATTTTTTTAGATTAACAACAACATTGCTTATATCAGATAAAGGTAGAGCAACAATAGGAATCTAAAAAAAAAGAAGAAAGTTTCAACTTTTTTAATTTGCATAAGATTTGTAAAGCTTGATTATGGCTATACTTTGCATGCTTATTTACAATTGGCTATAGCACCTAAAGGTGTGCTAATAAAAAAGAAAAAGAAAAAAAAATAGAATCCTTGTAAATTTCTTTCAACTGTATTCAAGCATAATTTTATGATTTAGTAAATTTGTTAGGGCTGATTAGTAGTGAACTCACTCAACTGTGTTTAATTAAGAAGAATTTTCTATACTAGTGAATTCCTCAAGATAAAGATAAGCATTAATAAGGGGCCATTCAAAAAAAAAAGCCAGACCTTAGGGGGGAGAAAGGGGATACCAAAATCTTGTCACAATCTGACAGAACTTCAGGGGCTGTTGAAAATTGTGACATCATGCTCCTTAATTTTCCAACATATTTTTGTAAATGGAAACAGTCAAGAAATGTCAAAATTGGTGCGATGCATTTTTGAATGGCCCCTTAAGAAGCAAAAGTTTTGAGTGGCCCGGCCCTAGTGAAAAATTCTGTTCAATACAAACACAGAAAAAATGTGAATGGCACTTCCAATTTTATGAGCATGATAGATTATATGAAATAATGTGCTAAGACAAAAAAGGATTTTTAAAACTAAAACTCCACTCAACTGGAATATCCATACAAAAGATAAACAGAAATAAACTTACCTTTCGTTTTGGATGAGGTTTTGTGAACAGTTGTTTTGGAGTCTGTCCAAACTCCATTATTTGAGCTTCTAAACAATATCGTTCATTTGGGGAATCAATACTAAAATTTAATAATCATTAATGATTTTTTTCCTAACAGTTAAACAAAAAAACCCTTGAATACTAGAATTTATGTTTGATGATCTTTTGTAATAAGTTTGCCCACTCAGTGTATGAGCAGCATTTCAGTGGTGTAAGTTTGGAGTTTTAACTCCTCTTTTATAGCTTCCTGTCTAGCAATGACTTCAAGCCTTGCCAGAAGTGATTTAATTTTTTTAAAAAACAAAAAAATTTACCATGGCTTAAAATTATTAAATGTTTCATGTTAATGAAATTTTTCAAGTAATTAGTGATACAATTAATTAAAATAAATAATTAATGATAAAAAGATTAATGACACCATTATCAGAGATAAGTGATGCGAAGATTTATGATTGTTTTTTTTTTCAATCAACAACTTTTGTTAAGATTTAGATAAAGAGTTGAATTTATTTTACTTTTAGGAAATCAAATTAAAATCTTAAATGTGAAAAATAAAGGTATGCTGCATTTAAAATTTGAATTTAATTTTGATTTTCTGACAAAATTAATGAATTTTTAACAAAAAACAATTTTTAAAAAATTCATTATTATTTTTGTTAAATAACTTCTTGGCAATAGATTTTATAAGATTATCTGACTTCATCCGAAGATTAAAATAACGAGATTAATAGATCTTGATAAAATTCCAAATACTTTATTGATAAAAATATAACCATGTTAGGGCTTAGTACTAAAAACACACTGACAGATGAATAGAAAAAGGTTTTTGATCATATAACATGAAAATGTTCAATGAAACCTTGGATATAACATTTTAAAAAAAAGGCGACTTTCAAGAAGAAGAAAAAGAACATCATAAAAAAAAAAGAAGAGCATTATTTTAGGTTAAAATTGAACAATATTTCATTAAAATTCATTAAATTTCGACAGGTGCTTTTGATTAAAAATATGCACAAAATTGCAAATATAAATATGAAAAATAATCTTGCTGAGACAAAACTTTATAGATGGAAGAACAAGAGAGTTCACAAGACTAATATATACTGGCTTTTTCAGGAATCCAACACATCTTGTTTTATGATTGGGGATTACATAGCTTGCACAACCCTTTATCGAATTAACTCACAGAAAAGCAAATCTATTATTGCATATCCTGAAAAGTAGCTAGTATAATTCCGGATAATTAGAACGGTACTGTACATATAAAATCAAGCTGCTTTTCATATATTTAATAGGACTTATAAAAATAGTTAATATCCCAATGATTCAATGCCTTGATAAAGTATGAAATTATTAATTAAATAAAATCAATATTGAAATAAATGATAAAAATATTTATAACATTTATAACATTTCAGCCTACATTGAAACATTCAAAATTACATGAGACATACATTCTGATGTCTTGAAATTTGACAGTGGCAATAAATTTCTGTTGTGGAAAATGAAATCTCTTGTTTACAATAATATTATTCTTAAAGGTCATAATAATGTAGCAGATAACTGCTTTCAAGTACAAAAAGTATTTTTTATCAAGAAATTTAAATAAACTAAATATTTTGACACCTACCTATCAAGATCAACAGCCCCTTCGTAAGTCAGATAGTAAAACACTATAAAAATCAATTTATGAATTACCATAACTACTTCCACAAAAACAAGGAGGGTGAATTTGTGGAGAACCAAAAACAAACAACCAAATTTTACGGGTCATTTATTGGTGTCTAGTAAATTGAATTAGTTCAACCAAATCCAAATTTCTGAACTCCTTTTTGAATGTTGTGATATCCCTTTATCAAAAAATGGATGTGTCCCGCAATTTTTAAGTTTCTTGCTTTAAAATGTAGTTTTTTCAAGTTTGAAACTTTTAATTTAACGTTTGCTGGCAGCTACTAACTAATAGGTATTTATTTTCTACATTAAGGAGTCAAGTTATGTACTTGTGCCTTACGTTTTTTCAACATTTTCGCTAAAAAAAAAAAAAACAAAAAAAAAAAAAAATAAGCATCTATCATGCTAATGCTATCCCAAATTTTTTAACATCGATTTTCAAAAAAAGTTTCAGTTTTTCTATAAAACCTTGATGGATTGATGACCATTTGGACACCTTGAAGCAATAAGAATTGCTCTTTAAGTGTGGAGCCAGGTAATCTTTGTATTTACAATGCTTTTTAGAAAATAGAATAGGAAAATTACAGTTTTGAGCCAAATCCACAAAAGTTTTTAAAAAATCCCTCCTCAAACTTTCTGATGAAGGTCTTTTCTGTAGCTTTAAGTTAGAAAACCATTAAGCTTTATGCTATTTTCCCAAAAGTTTGTTTTGAAACTTGCTACGTTGAGATTTTCTATCCTTTTAAATGAATAGACCCACAGTTCTTTGTTTTGTTTTTAGAAAAACAAAACTTCTGTAAGTCAATAAATTTAAATGTTCCAAAGTGCTTCGATAGTCTTAGATTTGATATTTATTAGGTGTACACTTTTTTTGACATTATATCACACAAACTAGGTCCTTTTAAGACAATTACACATATAAAAAAAAAAAATGAAAATAAACATCTATCATACTTAAAAATAATAAAGAACTTCTGATTTCATTGTCAAAATTTCTTATTTATTTCCTAAAAGCTTTAAAGAAAGAAAAATGAAGAAGACTAGCATGGCATCTGCTTGCAAGTAATATCGTAAATAGTGAAAAACTATGATTGATGTTCTTGCTGAATATCTATGTATGGGTTACTCTTAGCTTTTTTTTTTTATTCTTATGGACCAAAAATTCTTCATCTTTAAATAAATGGAAAGTTTAAAATTTTATAATTAAAAATCTCTAAAAAACATCACAATTTTATCAAATTAAATTGCTTTGAATTTACCTATTTTGTATACTTTGTTTATTTAAAAATTTAAATATTTTGATATAAAAATTAATTTCATTAATCTGGTGTTTTTTTTTTTAGTGCATTTTTTGGACAAATTTTAGATCATACTAAAATTTTTTAATCTGATAAAAAAAGGTCATTTTATCCAGGTCATTTTACTGACTAGGGATTTTCTGCGCTATAACAGAATCAAAGTTTTGTTTAAACTTTAAAGAAAGCGACATTTTTTTTTATTAAAAAATGATTTGCTTTTTCTCGCCCATAAAAAGCATTATTTTCAAAAATAAATTTACGAGTTTTAATATTAGTCTTCAATTCTCAAATAAATCCACGCAAGATGAAATCCACAAACAAAAATTTATCACAACATATAATAGTTAACTCAATATACCATTATCAGCTTTCCAAGCTTCTGGTCCAGTTTGTTTGTAGCCAAATATAAGATCAATCCAGTTATTAAGTAGCTGAGAAACATATTCGCATTCTAACGCTTCTCTACATTTCTTAATGAAATCCTTTGAATCTGTGAAAAAATCAAACTCAAGTTACAGCACATTCAGATGACACAATACAAAGATATAGACCCCCAAAGTATGCAAAAGAACAGTTTTTCTAGCCATACATTTAAGCCTGTTTACCCAGCTCAGGTTGGCCTTTAAGAAAACAATTTTTTTTTCAATATCAATCAAAAATTTCTTATAAAACTACAAATATAAAACTGTGAGCATTTATAAATTTTTAAATGAAAAAAAAAAAAAAAAAAAAAAAAAAAAAAAAGAACACATAATTTTGGAAAATTGAATAGTTAGTTTATTATTAAGTCTCATTTCATTTTAATTCATTTATCATTCAGTCTAATATATCATTTCCCAGAGAAATTTTTTACTCCGTAGTAACATAGTAGGTAAATGAAATGAACATGATGGCATATATAATAAAAAATAAATTCAGTTATTTTACTGTTTTGTTTTTTTATTGAATTATTTTTTTCTTTTCAAATTTTAAAATAAAATGTCACATTTGCAATCCTTTGTAACCTTGACCCGGTTTTTCCAGGAGAATTTTTCGCCCAGACCATGTAAATCAATATAAGCAGGCCATATATAGCCCATGTAAAACTTCTTTTAGAGGGGCTTTTTTGAAGTTATATTTTCACAACATTTAACATAATTTAGAAATAATAGCAGTTTCATTCATGGAGTAAAATATATATTACGATTTATCTAATAATTTTATGAAGGAAGAGGTTACAAGTGTTTTAGGTTTTAGCACATCATTCGTAATCAATGACTTAATTAGAATATTGAGTTATAAAAGTGAAATTGCTGGCAGGGTTAGTTTAACTTAATTTGAATAGGCGAAGGAAAGTTCTTGAATATTCTTTCTTATAACAAATTCTTCTAAAAATCGAGTTAAAATAATGTTTTATTTTACATTAATATTAGATGATATGTCTGTTACTGTGATAAATTCTGAACAGTCTTTTGCAACAAGTCTTATCACATGACACAAATAAAATGAACATTTTTGTTTATGTTTTCACAAAAACGAGCTGAAGTAAATACAAACAACATAACATAGACTCAATTAAATATACTATATATTATCAGGCAGTTCTGATTTCGCAAGTTCAATGAGTTATGTTGCACATATACTGTTATTTATACAAATCATATTTGTAATTCTAGAAAACGAAAACCAATCAGAAGGATGTTGCACAGAAAAGAAATGCTAAATATTATGAGCATGCTGTTTGGTTTTCATTACTATCATTATTTATTGTCTATTTTGACCCAACCCCTCTCCTTTTTGTTAAACCAAATGTAACTCTTGACTAAGCACTCACAGTAGAATAGTCTAAATTATACTTAAATACAAGCACTTGATTTACCCCTCCTGCTTTACAGGAACTTGGGACCATCATTTGCTAAAATCCTAAAAGCCCGCGAAAAATTGGCTTGCAGGGGGCTTTTAAAACAGCCTGCGCAAAACCTAACACTGGCTTTCATAAAAGTCCACGTGAGCTCTTTTAGGAAGGCTTTTTTTGAGCCGGTGTGGTTATTTATTCCTGGCAAAGCCTGCTTGACTTTTGCCTTCAAAATATGGCATAATATGCCATATCTCAATCGAGATATTTTCACAATCTAATGATACCGTAAATAGCTTCTTACCTTTTGCCCAAGGAGGTAACTCAACATTTTGAACTCTAGTGCCATTTTGTTTTATACCCAGGTTTAGATTTTTATGATTATCTAGAAAGCTGCCATCAGAGTCATAAAACTCAGGTATTAACTAAATAATAAGAATACAAATTTTAACAAACTAAATATTTTTTTACTGAATTTAAACAAGAGGAAGTATCTATTTGTGCAAAAAAAAAAACATTTGATTGTACTGATCTAAGCATATTGAAAACCTAAGTAAAGTCATTTAAACAAGCGAAAAAGCCATCTCGTCAATGTTGATGTATAAAGTTAAAAAATTACAAATCTACTGTATATCATCTAAATGATACCTGAGAAATTTTCTTTACTGTAAAAATGAAGACAAGTTTTTTATGTTTATATGCTGACATAAAGCTGATTTAAAATACAAAAACAAATACCTTACCTCTTTGAAATCCGAATGTCCAGTGCAACAATTTTTCCACGTTGGCAACATACTGAAAACAAAAAATATTACAGGCAAGCACTCAGCATAAAAAAATTTAAACTGTCGTTTGAAAACATTTGACCTATTTCAGAAATGAAATTTGGAATTATTTTGTTCAAAAGAAATTAATTTATTTGACTTTAACAGTTAATAATTTTACTACAAAGATTTATTACAATGACCAGCCATTCAAACTTACAAAGTCTATACTTTTTACAAGAGACAGAAACTTGTATCTTAATCATGTAAGTGTTTACTAGGCATAATTAGTGTAATTTAAGTAGGCATAATTAGAGAATTAACATATTCATATGCTAAATATAACCACATGACAAAACGCTTATTGCATCATGCAGGTTTGGCTGGTGCTTCTTGAAAAGGTATGAGCATGGATCTTAATTTTTAATTTTATAAAGTAAATTCCATAATCTGAGGTCATTTCAGACAAGAACTTATCCATTAGCAAATCAATAATTTGTTTGATGTTATAAATCTACCGGTCAAAAATATATTTTTGAAACAACTTCTAGGGGTGTATTTTAAAACGACTTCAAGGAGGGTATTTTGAAACGACTTCAAGGAATGTATTATGTATATTATTTTTGAAACGCCTTCATTATTTAATTAAAAATTTTAATAAAATTTACTGATGCAATTTTGAGAAACATACAAGAATTTTGGTACCATTATGAACAGATACACAGGCCTATTACACTGCGAAATTTGCAGTTTTGGAGAAATTAAATTTGGGCAAAAATGAATTTATAAAAGCCTTTGGAAGGATACAATGTAATTACTGAAAAAAAAAAAAACATTTACCTACTAAACAATCTATCAGCGTTATCAAATTTTCCATTTTGTAGACATAGCATGTATTCTGGTGCTACGATAAGAAAAAGCTAATGTTAAGACCAATATTTGGGCAAAGCAAGAATATGGAATAAACTATCAAAGAAAAATTTATTATTTTAGCAAAAAGGAAATGCAAACCAAACTTGAACACTGAATAAATGAGATTCCAGCCATTAAATTAATCAAAAAAATTTGTTAAAAAAAATTGTGGAATTTTACACAACCATTGTTAAAATAACCTTAAGTGAAACTCAAATCAACTATTTATAATTTCACAGTGACCAAAATTTTTTATTATAAGCTAGCCTACCACATAGACATAATCTTTGCTAATGGGGTCTTTTAGACATTGAATAAAATTTAATTTTCGTATTGGAAAATAATGACGAAGAATTTTAAATATATAAAAGACAGTCGCTTTAAATTTCCTTTAATGCAACAGTGATCAAATATTTGTTTGATAATTGTAAATTGATAATTGTGAGATCTAAACAAAAAAAAAAAAAATCAGAGTAGATAAATTACTTAAAGGAAGCATAACCCAAAAAAATATCAAAATTTTAGGGATTTATTTTTTTTTTTTTTTGCTATGACCAGATCTATCCTTTTTCTATCATTTGGCAAAGTTTTATGGCCTGAAATAGTAAAAAAAAATCCCAAAAAGTTTTCAAAAGATTTGTATATAAAATAAGTTTCTTAGCAACGCTCTTAGCAATACCTTTTACCCAACAATTTTACAAGAACAAAACCTAATTATTACTTAATTAATTATCACACGATGCCGACTCAAAGTTACGGAAACATTTAGTGGAACTGAATTTTTGACAAACTTATTTTCATTCTTTTTAAGCTAAAAATTTATTTATTTATTTATTTATTTAGTTTACAATTTTAAAGTATCAAATTGCTGTTTTTGGGTCTTATTCCCCTAAAAACTTTTGATTCAGATAAACTTAATTTTTGAAAATGGCAGGGCATTTGTAGTTTTTACTGCACTTTAACCTCAATGCCATAACCCACAAATCCTTTGATGATGGTAAAAAGAAAAGAAAGTGATTACGGGAAGTTAAGAAAAGACTTGTAGATAAAGAAAGTGAGAAAGAAAATACCGGGGCCTATGTTCCTGGTGGTTTTTGATATATTATATGTTTTTAGAAAACATGATTTCTGAATTTTTTGCTTGACACAACTCGATAACTTAAAATTTCTTTAATGTTTTTAGCTGCAATTTGCAAGAATTTCTCCAATGTCTATACTTTTCATTTAGTGATAAATTTTCTCTTGACCGAAGGTGGGCTTTTGTTTAATATTGGATATTTTTATATGCCATTTTTTTTTGCAAATATTATTTTTTTTCATAATTTACACTCATTCACATGAATTCAATGAGTATTATCTACCTGTGATGGTTAGATATCAATTCTCAAATCTTAGGTTCTTTTCAGCCATTTTGGGCATACTGTTGAGCATCATTCCATACTATATAAATTATATAAATTTTGATGAAATAAATGATCATTTTTCGTGTATATTCTGAAAAAAGTTGTGATGAAATGTAATTCTAATTTTTATTTTTCTGATTAAGAGCCACCTTAAGAAAAAACAAAAATTTTTATTCTTAATAAAAATTGAAAATGGAGAGTGGTGAATAGGCCAGGTAAAATTATCAAAATTAAACGACATAGCAAATTAGCAAAAGGAATCAAAAATTATAATAGAATAATAGAAACATAATTCACTAAGAAAAATCAATGATTAAAATTTTTAGACCAATTTAGGAGTTGGGAACTAAAATGATATAACAAAATAATATTTTCTAGCAACAATTTTTGCATATCAATTCATAAGTTCTTAAAAACAATCATAAATTTCCTATTAGCACATTAATAGAACTGCTACTTGGGCCTGATAAAATTTTCAAAAAACAAGCATAATCAGTCATAATATCTTCTAGCATTGCACAGAATTTCAGCAGAATTGTGACATACTTAGTTTACTAAAGAAAAGTTTTAAAAAATGAATTTTTAGAATAGACATAAAATTTTTTCATATAATGGGAAATATAATGGGTTCTATACAGTTTTCAAAATGGAAATCATGACGCTATTGTGACCTGATACTTTTTCTAATTTAGATTTTAAACATTTTCTCAAAGAATAAGTTATAAGACATTTTACATTAAACTTTTAAAGTTAAAAAAGTTATTATTTTGAAATATAATGTGAATTTTGTTGTTTTAAATTCAATTCAATTCAAATCAACAAATTTATTTAACGTTGGATAAGACGCAGCTAAATACAGTAAACAATTTCTCCTTTCCACTCTTTAATTCGACTTTTAAAGATCTGCAAAGAGGGAGAAGTTTTCATTAAAATTTGGGAGTGTGTTCCAAATAACCATTAAACAAACAAATCAAATAAACCGAAAAACTGACATCAAATAAATTTCCTGGAAAACGAGGATAAAACAGATAGATAACAAAAGTTAAATCTATACCTGAAGTAGGTAGGTTTAATACAAAAAAAAGAGGCACCATATGGCTTATAAAAGTAAGGCTATCAAAAAATTTTGACCATGCAAGACTTTTGTTGCAAAAAAAGAATCGTTACTATATTAATGTAAAATATCTTAGAAAAATATATTGTAATAGTTTTTAGGAATATAAAGAACTTGGTCTTACAATCAACTATGAACTTCTACTCACCTTAATAAATACTGCATTGACGATAAAACATAATGAAAATAAAAGGACTCACCAACCCTCACAAGATAATACAAAACAAATCCAGGGGATGAATAATGTGATCCGTACAAAAATCTTGGCTCTGGCATTCCATTACAACGCTCCTAAATAAATATCAATTATCGTAATTCAAACTTTACTTTATAATACACAGATTGAATAAGTATACCAATCAAATTTTTTATACCATTGCAAATTAAATTTCATTACATTAAGTAAACTTATATACAATAAATAAATTGCAATGTTAAAAGTATAAATTGGGACGTAGTATAGTTAAACCATACAGTACCAATCTCTTCAATGAGTAGTAGAAATTTCATAAACTAGTCACCTAGGCTACTCCTTACTTCTTGAGACAAGGATGATAGTCTTGGTTGAACTTTTGATAAAAAGAACTTTAATAATAGGAAGATCTAATTTCATCTTTTGTCTTTAGTAAAATTTCTTTTTTGCTTCTGATAGGCGCTAATTCATGGGTTGAGGGACAGTTATGGTTGCATTAAGGAAAACGTGTTTTTCAACACCATAAACTAGTAGTATTACCATGGTAGCCAGATCAAAAAGAAATTTTTTATTTCCTTACAACATAAAAAATATTCTCTCAACATAAGTATAAATCAACTCAAAAATAACATAACAGAATAGACATTGATAATATAATTTAAGTTTTGTCATCATAAAATATATGAAGTAAGTTTATCCTGTAATATAAAATATAAAAATCTGAAACATTTTATTTTATTGGGAACACAACCCAGATAACAGACTTTCATAAAACTTATTTTAATCTGGTGATAAAGAGCAAAATATTTTTTTAAATAATATCAACAAGCCTATTGCTATGCAAAAATTTTTCCCTAATGGAGATTTAATAGGGAGAAACTGCCTATAAATAATAAAAACAATGATAGTGATGAATATTGTTCTTTAAACAAAACACCCCATTCCTCGGGGTAACCAAGTTCCCACATGATACTACCTCAGTAACTGAATCCAAGATAATAATTTTATTGTTAACAATACTAAAATAATTAATATAATAATATAATAAATATAATACCAAACTAAACTAACAATTATTACTAATGTTAATAACTTTGATATATATGTTTCATTTAAATAAATATTTAAATAAGCATTATTTTTTAGACAAAAAAATTGCTACAAAAATTTAAGATTCCTCAAAGAATCTAAAAGTCTGCATTGAAAATAACAAAATTTTCACCATAGCTTTTTATGAAAAAAGAAATTAAGAATAACGACAAAAATAAATTTCTTAAAATTTTTTTTTAAGAATATGTATAAATAAGCATAAATGCTGTAAAAATTTCATTCTGGGTATTTCATTGAAATTAAGGTAAGATAGAGATCATTAAATTTTTACCAGAAAAATTCAGCAAAAATTGTCCCTGCAAATAAACTTAGAGCTAGTTTTCTAAAAAATAGCGACTGAATTAAATTTGCTTCTAATCTCAAAAAAAATAATTGAAAACTGCAAAAAGCTTATCACAACTATGCTTCTATAATATTTTTCTTTTTTTTTTTCAAAATTTTAATTTATCATACGAAATTTTTGTAATGATTTTCAGTATGATAAAGAGACAGATTATGCATTTAAATATCATTACCCATAGATTTTGATAAAAATAATGTTATTGGATATTGTTGCTTTGTGATGGAGACTATTTCTATACAGTATTTTAATGTCAATTGACATTCTCTAACTAAATTAATGATTAATTCCTAGAATTTAGTATGGTATTGACATAATAATTTGAGAAATGGGCTTATATATACAGGCCTGATGATGAGTATTCAGGCAGGAATATAGTGGTTCGCACTCCTTTTTACAGTGGGGCGTGTGGTCATTTTCTTTATAACTGTATAGTTATAAATGATGTTAGAGATGCAACGCAACCAAATGCTTATGCAACAACAAATGAACGAGATGATGGAAAAAATGATTATGTCAACCACAGCAAATATCAAAAATCAAAGTAACCCCTCAACATCCATTAATCAACAAAGAGCCCCTATCAAGCTCACAAGACCGCTAATTGACATCGAGTCTAGCGATAACAAATGGGTGATCTTCCAAGATGCTTGGTCAAGATACAAATCAATGGCGGGACTAGCCAACCCAAACAACATAAGAGATGAATTAAGATCAAGGTGTTCACCTGCTGTCAACGAGATGCTATTCAACTTTGTCGGGCCTGAAATGTTAAACGAAGCTACCGAAGAAGAGC
>JAUZNK010065840.1:0-14462 GCA_035046665.1 Euphysa ruthae
GTAAGTATTTATTCACTATCAATAAAAATTTTACAAAATAAATGTTAAAAACGTCGTTTTAAAAAAAAAAAAAAACAGAAAATTTTACTGCATACCACAATATTTAAAAAAAACGGGTATTGATAGCAGGGATAAGCACAAGAAAAGCCAAAGCCTTATTTTCATTGTGGTCCCTCATTTGTTTCATGTTAAGGTAGGTTAAAAGGCAACTAAATATAAATTATATATAAAATAAATAAATAAATAAATTGTTTGAGTTTAACTTTAAAACTACGCATATTTAACGAGATTAGGACAAAATTAAATCACAAATATGAGATTAAGAATGATATTTAAAGAAATGGATATATAACATAATTCATAATAGTTACAAATATAAACTATTACGCAAAACAAAAGATCAAATTGGTCTCGTCTAAAGATTACTTTTAAAATAAGATCATTCTGTGTTATAAGTTAGTGAGTTGAGAACATAATTGTTAGTATTGCTTCTAGGGTAATTCCACATCAAAATCAACAAATTAAAATGGAAAATGTCATCAAAAATTTTTGGAAATGATTAAATTTAGAAAAATATTTGTTTAGAAAAATTTACAAAATTTTCTAAAATAATATGCCAATAATCAAACCTTCGTAGCTTTTTATTAAAACAAAAGGCCATTCCAAATTTTTTGTCAGAAGCTATCTTGTAAAATCTACTTAGAAAATTTCACAAAAAATCTGAGTTGACGTATTTTTTATATTTACAATTGAATTATAGCAGCCACAATTAAAAGATTTTTTTATTTTATTTTTAAATTGTTTAAAACTATTTTAATGTTCCTTTTATGATGATTCTGATAAGATAAAAAGATTCCTTGGCTCCAAAATAGGTAAATTTTAAAGTTATATCAATTTCTAATGCAACAAAAATAACTCAAAATGACAGCCGGAAGGGCCTGAAGGGAAATCCAAATGGTTTACTGGACATGGAATTACCCTCTAGGTGGTTTTAAATGTTAATTATTTACTGACCTAGTTCTATAATGATGATCTATATAAGTAATTTATGTCATTAAATACCTTTTGTTTTTAAGCTGGTCTTGTACCAGGAGGCAATTTAGTAATATTACTGATATACATAGACACAGTGAATACTGAATAATATTAAATAGTATGTAATTTTTAGAGAAGAGAATCTAAAGATATATAAAGACGTAAAAAACTAAAAACCCTAAGGCCTAATTAATTTATATTTGAGAATATTTAATTGCGTATCCTAATTTAAATGTTCAATTAAGATAACTTCTAGATATTTTACCTCTTTCTTTGGTTTTATTTGTTGGCCGCTAATCCAAAAATAAAGATGTTTTAATTACTTTATATATTGATCTAAATAGAATAATTTCGGATCTAATATCATTTAGGGCAATTCTGCATGATCCATGCGCTAAAGTCTCTGGTTTGAACCCTTTTAATAAGTTTAACTTTTGTAGATCTCCTGCCATTATGGATATATATAAAAATCATTGTTAACAACTAGCTAACTGAACTAATATTATGGCCTCACTCTTTTCTGGATGAGAGCGTATCTTCAAAAATAACTGGTGGGTAATGAGATCTTACTAGTCTCATACAAAACTACATTAAATCAGTAAAGTATTGGATCAGTTTATTCGTAAAGCATTTCACTTTGGTTCGATAAGACACAAAATTACCTTTTAAAGCTTTATTCTCTAAGGAAGCAATTCTATCTAAAGCCACATGAAATTATACCTGTTACCTGTAAAATTAATTTATGCAGTTCCCTATAGTTGTATTTATTTATTTATTTATATTATTTTTATATTTATATTTTTATATTTATTATATTATTATGGAAAACATTAAAACATTCTAAAATTGTTAATTTCACTAAATGAAAAATTAAAACAACCAACTGAAAAAGTAGTACCTAATTAAATTATAAATCTAAAAAAAAGTGAAATCAAATCCCATGAACTGGAAAACAAAAATATTAATTTAAACTGTTAAATTGCATTATGATCCTAGTGCAATTCTATAAGCAATTATTTATGCAAAGCTGTTTTTATAAGTAAAGATGTTATTAATAGATCTCATTTTATACAAAGATGTAAAAAAATTGTATCATTAATCATGAATAATTGGATTAGCACAAACACAGGATAATCTTGTTGTCAAACAGTTTGTTTCTATCAATATTATTATTTGGCTTGATTATTTAGTAATCTTAGAGTAGTACTTTTGTAATAACACTCAAACTATTAAATGAAAACTAAAATTACACATATAAAATTTAATTTATAAATATAATTAATAGTTATAATTATAACTGTAATATTTAAATTAATAAAGTTTATTGTAAAATACACAAATTAAACTTGCAGTTCAAACAAAATTCTGTATCCCTTAAAGATTTGTAAAAGATTAAAACTTCATATTTTATGAAGACTTTCACTTGCACAAATATTTGTTTTCCCTGAGAGAATATAAGTCATGTGACATTTATATCAAATTTCATTGGCAAAGTGTTTTGTAGAAACTAAGAATAGAAGATTTGTTTGTTTTTTGTTAAAAAAACCTAATGAGCTCCAATCAAACTGATTATTGATAACAGATCCAGAGTAAAAAATAATTAATTGATTGATTTCAGTTTTAAATTGACTCATGAGCGTGGGTCAATGAAAAAAAATTCAACAGGTGATAGTTGCAAAAAATGAAAAACGTTTCTCCAAAGTAATTTCATGCTAAACTAAATTAAAAAAAAAAAAGAAAGAAAAAAGAACAGAATATTGATTTTCAATCTTGAATTGGACTTAAATTTAGCTCGTTTTAGGCCTAGGCCTCAGAAATAATGTTTTTACCCTTGTCAATTTAAGGTGGTTGGTTCCCTGGTAAAAACACGGCTACATGCTAATCTGCCATAGAAAAAAATTTTTTGCTGATAAATATCAATTGAGATCAAAATATTACTCAAATAAAAAATTAATTATGCACGTGACCCATTAAATACAAAGGGGATTTTAGGGGATCTGTAGAACATCAGAAATGTAACAAACCCTGAAAGTTTCAAAATCAAATCAAATTTTATTTTCTGCAGAAGATCACAAAATAATTTAATGTTAAAAATTAGATTGTGTAAAATGATAAAAAATAACATAGCTAGCTAGATAAACAATATTTATATTACGATCATTGTGTGTTAAGCGTAACATGTCGATAGAGCTGTTTTGTAAATTTAAACCTTAAAAAAAGTTAATTCATTTTAATTTTTACAAATTCGTAGCAGGGTGCAGAAATAAATATCTGGTAAGGTAACATTATGCTTTTTATTTTATTGCATCTGACGTCCTCAAAGAGCTCTTTTTCTGTTTTTTTTTTTTTCAGAAAAGGGATAATAAACCAGAGTCGGGACCTTTTTTATACATGCGGTAGATTTTTTAGCTATGGCTAGTATAATTTAAAAATTTGGTATTTTACATTTTGTACTAAGTTTTCTTTGATGAAGAAAACTCTCTTGTTTTCAATTAGTATTTTGGCACCCCTCTGAAAATTAGGAACATTTTTAGAAAATTTTACAGTAAAAATTTTTAAAATGTAACTTTTGATACATTTTTGCATTTAAAAGACAAAAGTATTTTTTGTACATAAAAATTTGAAATACAAGCATTATATACTTGGTACTGCAACCATGCTCCCCACAAAGAGGGCATGGCTGATATATGTTATATGATATGTGTGATTTGAAAAATATATATAAATATTTATAAAATTTAAAAGCTGCATTTCTTTTAGATCAAAAGCTATATGCTATCATCACTTATCAAGATTAAAAACAATTTAGCAAATTTAGCTAATTTGTTTTTAAAGTCAATGTGAGAAATAGTCAACATACTGCAAGGAATTTTCAGTTAAACAATTGGTCTTTTGTTTATGACTATAGTTATTTTTAAAATCTTACTTTTATTAACTAATATATTTCTGCTAATTTTTCTGTTTGAAAATTAATAAAATTTGCATATGTTGGCTCCCTGAAATGTAAAAAATATTTCATGCAAATTATATAATCAAAAGAAATTTAGAATTTCCAAAACATAACTTGATGATAATGAAACATTTTCTCTTTTTTGATGTTTAATATTTTATTGATGAAAAAAATGTTTATATCATTTAAATATATACAAATTTTGTGCTGCTTTTTCCCAATCACCAAGGTTACTATTTTATTAGAAATTTACTTTTTATGACTAAGATTTATTTGAAGGTCAAGTTTTAGGTTATTTAAATTTTTTTAGATTGAGTTACAATATGATATTTCAATTTTACACCCTGAAAACTATTTAAATGTCTATATTTAGGCTTTTTGTGCAATTTAAAAAAAATGTTTTTGTTTTTTGGTCTTAAATTGTTTTTAGCATCCATTTATGTAATTTGCAGCTATTGAGACAAATGACACCTTTTTGGAAATCACATGATATACTCTTTAACTTGATATCCAATACTTTTCTTGTTTTTACACAGTTTCAGGTGGAAGTGAAGTTATAAATGTTACACATTGAAAAATGTCTTTTTGAGATTAGATGAAATTTTATGTGAAAATTACTTAAGTATATAAATTTAATTTTTTTGGTTGAGCTATGACCCAATATGTAAAATTTTACCCCCTGAAAACCATATGTCTATATTTATCGTTGTTGTGTAATTTTAAAAAAATATAATTTGTTTTTTTTTTGTCTTAAAATTCTTTTATTCATGAAATTTGGTGTTATTTGGAATTTTTTTGGCTGAGTTTAGACCCAATATGTGAAAATTTACCCCCGGAAAAGCCCTTATCTTCTCTTTATCTTATCTTTACAGGAAAATTAATGAGTTTTGTGATTTCAAACAGTCACTATATAAGTATTAAACCAGAGCAGTTATTGAGACAAACGACAACTTTTTAGAAATTACATATTTAGTCTTTCACTTGACCCAATGCTTTGTTGTGAGTTATTAATTTTAAAAAAGGCTTGGCATCTCTACTTTATTATAAAGCTTGTAACATGCTTTTAAAAATATTAAATATAGATCTAGGTATATTAGAGGATGTACAACGCACTTTTCCAGAAAATTTCAGTTGAAAAAATAGTTCACTTGAGCTCTGTCTGTGTACAGGTTTGAAACGGATATTTTAAAAAGGTTTGGCATCCCTCTAAATTATTATTGTAGCTATAGCCAAGTGCCCAGTTATGGTTGTCTGGCCAAACAGATATGGCTGTTTGGCTGAGCGGATAAACATTGTTCTCAGGATCCTAAAGCTGTGGGTTCAAACCGACCTAGGAACCAATGATTTTCTTACTTTAAGCTAAGATAATAAAGCCATTTAGGGGGAGCTCTACACACTTTCTAGTACACCCAAACCTGTGCCGCCTTCTGGAATAAATTAGTTTGAAAACCATTTGTTAGCCCAAGTTAGAAATTAATATACGTTGGAAATACGTTGTGACTTGACTTTTCTATAATCAACAAACCCAAAATTAACTCGACAATAATACACATGAAACAACTTTTATTCTTTAGAAATTTTCCAATTAAAGCGCTAAAATACAAAGGTCGCATTTAGACTACATATAAGTTAAATCAGAGTAAGAATACCTTTTTCAATGCCGACGCCATTTTAAATTTTTGTTTTTTAATTTAGTGTATCTAGCCTTGACTGCATTCCACACGTGATTGGAAGAGTCCCTCACTCACAGCGATTTTTATGATCTCGTTTTGAAAATCGCTGCATAATAATACGGACAGCCAATTTCGGACAAGTAGTAACAAGGTATTTTTAACTTCGGGCCAACAAATAGTTTTCGAACTAATTTATTACGGAAGGGCCTGCGGGCTTCGTTCTGGTGTACTCAGAGCTCTTATTTGAGCTTACAGTAAAGAAAATTAATGGTTCAAACCCCATAGCTCTAGGATCCGGAGACCAATGACATATCCGCTCAGCCAGACAACCATCAACCAGAGAAGTACCAAATAATTACGCATAATTCCAAATATTCTAGTACCCTTAAGTTCTTATTTAATTCGATTGATTATTGTATTTTTTTCATATTCATTCAACCAACTGTTAGAAGTTTTTTAGTCCAATTCATTTCGTACCTCATTTAGTTGAAAATTGGTTATCATGATAAATATTTACTCTTTCAATAAAGTTGCCATTCTTCTATTTTATTCTTTACTTTTCAAGTCAGTAAAAAATTATTTTAAAGGATATTTTTTTTGTATATATATTCATTTCATGTCAAAACAAAGAAAAGAAGCAACAGAAAAATCGAATTAGGAGACAAAAAGTTTCAGAAAAAAAAACAAACTCTTCGACTGAAGATGATTTGCAGGAAACATTGTACAAATTAGACTCAATTCCTGAGGCAACGAATTGTGGTCTTGCTAATTAGTATGGAGTCAATGAATCCATCAATTCGGTTTTAAATTTAACAAAGCTGATCCCACATCTTAACCCCTGGATGAAAATGTATTGATATTGTTTGCACTCTGCGTGTTAGTCGGGCTTTTAGGGGAAGTCACACATTTAGTTGGAGACTATATAAAGCTAAATAAAACAGTCAACTTTTAAATGGCTCACGAACCGGGTAAAAACGGATGAAAAATTGTATGGAACAAAATAAACTTTCAATGAAAAGGCTGGAATAATATCTTCAGCACGTAAATCCAACATGACTAATGAATCCGGTTTTCCTACGCTTTAAAAAGTGGTCGTGTGTTAGAGGAAAGTGTGAATTGAAATTTTGGAGCCAGACGTAAAAATGTTACAGTTCTTGAAGTCACTAATTTCTCTGGTATTGCACTGAACCCTCTAATTATTTACATAGGTAAGAACCTTAAAGAATCATGGTTTGGGGCAAAGCATTACCTAATACGTATTACGGAAAATCGTTTTTAAACGGGTTAAACGATTCTGTAGTGACATTAAGAAAAGACCATTGTTATTGATTTATGAAGTTCAAATGACCCATTTAACAATTCATGTTATTTTACTAGCAATAGAAGATATAACTCTGCTAAAGCTACCAACCCATTGCACTAACCTTCTGCAAGTATTGGATAAAACTTGTTTTGGTCCTATGAATAGTTAATGGGAGGAATTGCTTTTAGAAAAAGCAAAAACATACGGAATCAACAGTTCATTGGAAAATGTGAGCTTGTTTGTGAACATACTTTATTCAATCAGGAAAAATGGGCTTTATTGTCATAATGTAATTAAGTGTTTCGAAACTACAGGAACAAACTCTATCAATAAAAACAAGTATCCAAAAGAAAGGTTGATTCTCGTTTACTTAAAAAATATAATGTGTGGAAAATGCAGGTTGTGTGAAGATAAATTGGGATGAAATAGACAATGACATAGACCTTGCATATGAGTGCTGAAACTGAAACGCCAACAAGCAACCAAAATACTTCTCAACACGCTATAAAAATATTCTAATCCCTCCAAGTAGTGTTTTATTAACTCCAGTTTTACGACAAACTTTTGGTACTTCACTTCTTTAGAAATATGTAGGGAATTATCCGTACGCCACACTACAAGGTTTTAAATGGGTGCCAAATGGTTGGAACCATTTCTAGTTCTAGAAATAACCCTACAACAACCCTCCTGTTCAAAAAGTTTTCAAGACCTATTTCTGGATAATATAAAAGGAAAGTATAAGTTGGAAAATATAAGGATTCAAACAAACTTCGCCATCTTGATGATCGCTCAAAAATTATTTCTCAGTAGGAGTTCCTCGCAGAGTTGCAAAAAAGAAGAAGTAAAAACTGCAAAACCAAAGCCGGATACGAAAAAGAAACCATTTACTAAAACACGACGCTATTCCTATAATCATCAGAAGAATATACAGACGATTTGATTGAATCTGAAAGTAACAAAAACTTTGATAATGACGACTTGAAGAGGCAATAAATGAAAATAAAGAAATAGAAAGCAGTGAAGATGACTGCCTCGATGAAAACGAATACAGAAAAATAAAATTATTAAAAATTTGGAATTCTTCATCACCACCTATTAATGAAAAAGATGTAGACGGCAAATGGTATGCAGTGATATTTACTGGTATTAAATTGCTTCATTTATTAATGGCAAAGATAACAGGGTATTGATTTGTTGCAAATATGGTCCAATAGACAAGTAGAAGAAATTAGCCCTTGAAAGAGGATTATTCTATAGCAGATGTAATTCCAGGATTATGAATCAGCAAAAAAGTTTTTTTAAAATGCTTCAAAAAGTTAACAGGGTTCAATTGAAGGATAAATTTTTTTAAATCTGAAAATTGATTTTTTCATGAAATTTTGCTTATTTCATTGTACTACTTTAATTGCGTTGTTTCTACTATTTATATCTGTGCATTAGAGTTTTAGACTTATAAAAAAAAGTCAATACAAGGAATAAAAAATGTTTCTTTTCTTATGTCATAATTTCTCAGTATATATCAATTGCTATCATGTGTAGACTGTCAGCAGCATTGATTTGTTAACGAAATCCACTTTAATAAAAGATTTGGATTACACGTAACAATTCAAAGGTTATATCCTGTATGATTACGCAGTTGTCTCAATCATTACGAACGGTCTCAAAGGGTGCGTAATTATTTGGAAAAACTTCATAAATATTATAGATCTTACGACTTGAAATTTACGCATTGTTTTCGCTTGATTATTTAAGATGTATCGAAGAATAATCTTTTAATATACTGCGCTTAACAATATAGAGAATATCACTACCAAAGTTTTAAACAGAAGATCAGATGACCATGTAACAATGATGAATTTTCAAAAATGTGCATAATGATTGGGCATTTTGACCATTTTTTCCTTCATTGCAGTGGATAACCGCTAAATACGCTGAAACCGCTGACCCATTTCAAGGGTCTTTTTCTTACAAACACGGTCTTTGGGCATTTTATCCAAATAAAGTTATTCAGAGATTTATTCACATTTTGAGTTTTTACCGTGCAAGCGTTTTGATAGCAAAGATTCACCCCGCAAACAGTTGAAAATATTGGCTGTTTCAGGCTCGTCCTTAATGTTTGGAGCTAAATTTAGGTTGTTTATGGTAATTTTTGATGAGCTCCAATAAAAGCACAAAAACGATGAATCCCATCGCCCACAAACGTTTTGTAACGTAACTTTTTTTTTTAACATACAGTTTAAATATGTCGAGTGTTCCAACTGACTCAATTTCTGATGCTGAGCAGTTAAATTTTATGGAAGAGTGACATGATTCTTTACATATTTTATATTTATCATTATCTTTTTTTGTTTTCTTGTTTTTGAATTCTAGTCGGTAAGTGTAACTCAGTGGTTAAAGCACTGGTTTTCAAACAAGAGACCGGGGCTTCGATTCCTCTCATGAGACAATCGAATTGATTTGTATTTGCTGCGTATTCGATAGTTTCTTTAGCATTAGATAAGATCGTTATTATACGATTACTGGTTTATTTGCGAAATATGAGATTTTTACTTCTGGATCAAAAAATAACCTTTATGGACCTCTAACTTCACGTGAAATTTAAAAAAAATATATATATTGGTGATAGGTTTTTTTAAAAATTTCAAAACATTGTTTTTGGACCTATAATTGACCCAGTTTGGGCATGTTCAAGGTCAAACTATTCATCAATAACATCATTACTTCATTTCTTTTATGAATTTCAATTTTTAAAAAATCGAACGCTCTGATTGGACGAGAGCATTTTGGGCAATATTTGTTAAAATCCAAAAAATTTTTCTATTTGGCCACTAATAATAATGAAAAATTGGTGTCATCAAACCTCTAAACTGCTTTTAACGGCAGATAGGCTATGCCGGGAGTTTAAAAAATCTATAGCCGATTATAAGATTTTGTAAGTACTTTTGTCAAAGTAAACACAAATGAGCTAAAAAGCTACTCTTAATCTTACTTTCTGAAAACTTGAAAACTTCAGCGCTGTGTTAGATTATGAGAAATTAAAGAGTAGGAAAATCTTGAATGAAGATAATCAATATACAAAGATTTGCGAATGTATGGCAAGCTTTTTGGCAAGCCAAAGTTAAAAATGTATATGGTAATTGATCATAGAAGAAAACTGCAACAGAATTCAACGAACCACAAGTTTTTTTTACGCTACCAGTGATTAATATACAATAAAGTGAAATAAAAAATGTTGCGTTTAATTAAAAATATATTTGAACATAAAATGATGAAAGGTTTTAAGTTAACTTGCTATTCATGAAACAGTTATGTTTAAAGACACAAAATTTAATATTAGAACAATAGATGTTTAAGAGCATTCGAATGGAATGTTAATGATTCTTTAGCAACATTTAAGTAAAATTCTCTGTCGGCAGTTTATTAAATTTTTAATAAACGTCATTTTCGTCGTCAACAAGAAAGGAAAAAATCCCGGAGACTTAATACAATGTTTCTAAACATAGATTTACAGAGAACATGGTAGCGAAACGGTCTGTTGTAAGAGGTAAATTGCGAGTATTTATCACGGCGAAACTCTTCAGAGTTTTACTGTTGAAAAAGGCAAAGAAATTGTGAAAGAAGGCAAATTTTTGTTCTTATATTTACTATCTATGTTTCTCTGTACTGCTCTTACTTGGTCAAAAAATTTTATATATTTTTGTTTGATTCCCATAGCCACAATCGTGAATATTGTGTCATACCTGATGATACTTCTATAGTGTTATCATTTAGAACACTTACAGATGTCCAGTTGTATATCTTGTTTGAATATTCAAAGTTCTTCCAAGGAAATGTTTTTCATTAAACTAAATTTGATTTACAATAATCAGAAGAGTAGGAATGTTTATAAAAATTTCATGGGAATGTTAAACACACCGAGACAAAAAAGAAAAAACTGAATGTTTATGCAGCAGAAAGGAAAAAAAAATTCTCCAGAGCGAATATTTCAGTTCACTCAGTTATTAAGGACCTTATTTCTTATGTGTAGTTTGCAATAGAAGGGTCTAATGGGTCTAAAGTTTTTTCTATCTGCTGTGCTGCGTTTCTTATGCACAGAGACAATGTCAGACCACGTAAGGTTGTTTGAAAAAATCCCGGATTTTAAACATTCGTTAAAGCATATGGCCAATTATGGAGAAAGTGATTACCATTTGTAAAATGGTAACCGGGATATTAACCACCTATTTTCAAAAGATGTTTTATGACGTTTCTTATGACGTTACCTATTTCTCTAAAAATCTCGTGTGAACTTATTTCTCTGAAGGAGAATCGATAAAAGGGAATAGATTTAAACGATAAAATTTCATTAATGTCCTACCGGTTTATCGCAACTAGTATTTGTTTCTAATGTTGGTTGGTTTTCTACCCATTCAGTCTTTTTTTTACTTTTGAAAAATTCCATTTAGCAATACAATCTTTCATCTCTCTCCATGAAAGAAAATAGATGGGCTATCGACTTTTTATGCTAATTTTTGGTATTACCCCATCCCGGATGACCTTGGAAAATTGTCACGTGACTTAGTTAATAAAATTTTGGCAAGATATTTTTGAGTCGCAAGGCTTTTTGTTGAAATTAATGTTGGTTTAGTTTTGATTTGGTAACTATTATCTCGATTGAATTATTTTCTTCAAACTTTATTAAAAAAGAAATGGGGGAGCGAGAAAATATTGTCTCGATTGAATTATTTTCTACCATTCAAATATTATTAATAAAGATAATGGGAGGCGAGACAAAATAGACACGAAATTTGGCACAAATATTGGCACAAATTAAAGAAATGCACCATCATGCGCATGTGAACTCATCTTAAGTTATTTTGAACGAACTCTCCTTAGTATTTTACCTCTTGTTATAAATACACTCTTTATAAGTCAATCGTTTGCAAACTTCAGCAAATCTCAGTCTCAAAAAACTTATCTATATATTCAAAAATAATATTCAAATATAATATTCAAAAAACTTGATTTCTACCTATTTAACTGCAACCCATTTGCTTAATTTTTAACACTAATATGACAGTGCCCACTTTAATATGATAGTGCCCATTTTAATATGATAGTGCCCACTTTAATATGACAGTGCCTACTTTAATATGATAGTGCCCACTTTAATATGATAGTGCCCACTTTAATATGATAGTGCCCACTTTAATATGATAGCGCCCACTTTAATATGATAGTGCCTACTTTAATATGATAGTGCCCACTTTAATATGACAGTGCCCACTTTAATATGATAGTGCCCACTTTAATGTGATAGCGCCCACTTTAATATGATAGTGCCCACTTTAATATGATAGTGCCCACTTTAATATGATAGTGCCCAATGCTTAATGCTTGCATTTAAAAGATATATATGTTTAAGTTGTATTTTTGGAGTAAAAATCGGTATTCCCCAAAAATTAGTATTTTTCTTACAAAAAGGCAAAAAATGGATAAATTTGATCTCAAAAATTAACCTAAACTAACTTTTTTTTACCAATTTTTGTTATTTTATCAGTTTAACTTGAAATTAATATAATACTTTTTGCTAAATTTCCGAACATATTTGCTAAATTTCCGAACATATTTGCTAAACTTCCGAACATATTTTCTAAACTTCCGAGCATATTTGCTAAACTTCCGAACATATACGCCTTTAAAGATATTCTACAATTATAAATAATTTTTTAGTTTGAAAACAATCAAAATTAACAATTCACTTCAAATCAAATTTCACTCAGTTTACGGTTAGTTTCACCCTTAAATGGGCCAGAATGAATGATTATCATTTTTGTTCAAGTTGAAAAACTAAAACTAAATCATTTTCATTGAATATCAGATGCATTTTCTAACATATGGTTAATCTATCTTCTTTTCTTTATCTCCCCCTGAACTGCAGGATTAGTTGAGTCATTTCGTCACTGACAACTTTCCGTATCCAATCGTTTGCTTCTTATCACCTTATCACTGAATAACTAAAGGCAGTGACAAAAGATTTTATTAATATATTAGCCAAAGATTTGCATGCAGCAGGCTTATTTGCAATTGGACTTATAGTATATGATAACAAATTCATCGTGTAAAATCTGCACCATGTTTGAGATGCCAGTATAGATGCTTGAATGCGGATTCCAGAGTGGAAGAAGAATACAGTTGACAAAGTATCTTATGTTTCATTAGATCTGTAGATTGGAACATGAATTGAGTTTCTGTTATCATCAAACTTTTAATAACATTTATGCTATCTTTAGAAACCTCTTTGCCACAGTGGTAACACTTACACTTGAAGCAATTTTCTGGGAGCAAATCGAACTTTAACAGTTAATGCAGCCATAACATCAACGTTATGGCTGCATTAACTCCCTTCCATGCGCTGCCTGGTTTGACTAAAGAATTTTTCCGCTGGATCGGCTGAGTTAATTGCTGGAAGGAGAATTAAATTGATACTTGATTATAAGATGATGTGCAGTCGTGGATGTCTGTTTGATTCATTACCTAAAAAGTTCGACTTGTTGAAGAAGACAATGTCGTTCTTCTTTTCATTCCAGAAATGTGTCAGCAATTTTTGGTGGCATCACTTGTTAAAGTCAACAATTTGAAACTTTTGTAAGAAATGATTCTCTAAGTTGATTCATTCATTCATTTATTTATTTAACGTTGGTAACGCTTACATAGTTGTATATGAAAATAATTATATATTAATAAACACTAATATAGACCAACAAAATTTTTTTCATATGTATATTATAAAATAATTAGCAATAAAGCAAAAACACACAAAGAACTAATTAACGGCATATTGGACATGTACATGATTTGCAGATCCATGTCTTAGTAGCTGATTTAAAATAAGACAATGATTTTCAGCTTTTGTAGCGTAGGGGGAGACTATTCCAAAGAAAATACGCTTTAAAAATAAATGAGTTAGTGCCATAACTAGATGTTCTTGCAGGCGGGAGATTCAAAATTAAAGAATTTCTGAGAATGTAAGGTACATCTTTCAAAGAAAAACTATCCCACATTAGTTCGGGATTTAATTTGTTGACAGATTTATATGTTTCTGTCATTAGACTCTGTAAATGTTTTTCATAAACGCTGATTGTATTTTCAAAGAGAAGCAATTCTTTAAAATCAAGTTCAAAGTTATTGTGGGCTCGTAAGGCTCGTTTTTGAACACGATAAATAAAGTTATAATCAGTTTTCTTACAAAACATCCATATTAGAGGGCAATATAAAAAACTGCATAAATCATAACTATTGACGAGGGTTCTCCTTTGTAAAATATCTAAATAGCTTGTAAATCTAAGCAAACAAGAAAGCTTGGTATTTGCTATAGTATATAATTTCCGTATATGCTTCGAGAAAGCCAATTTAGAATCAATATTAATTCCTAACAGCTCGATTTCATTTTTTATAAATACATCTATTCCACCAATATTAAAAGAGACTGGTGAGGTTTTCATTCCCAAGAACATTATTT
>JAUZNK010065851.1:0-14461 GCA_035046665.1 Euphysa ruthae
GAAGCAGAACTTGTGCGTATATTAGCCCAAAATAGTGCATTTCTAGCCATTCTAAGACGTCAAAAACCAAAATTTTCTCCGGTCGGACCCAACCATGGTGGGTCCTCCCTGAAGTCACTAAATTTGGCCCCCTCACTTCCAAAATCGTAGCGGGGGCCCTGATGATTGCAAACTAGCTAAAATTGCTCCGTTATTTAAAAAAGGGAGCAAGACAGAACCAAAAAACTACATATATTCTTGCGCTAAAACGTTATCATGGATAGAGGGCCTCGAAAGCGGGTAGGTGAAATTATCGAAAAATTCCACTTTTCAACAATTGTTAATTTATTTCAAACTTCATCTTTTTGGCAAAACTCATGACAATAAATTTTTTATTGCATCAACATAAAAAAGAAAATAACGTTTTGTTTTTAAATAATTTTTCCTTCAATATCATTTACATACTTCTTCTTAAACAGTTTAAGCTAGTTAAAATTAGATAATATGCATCAGGCACTGTATAATATATTTCGATATTCATATGATTATATATTTGGTTTATTATAGGTTGATTGTCTTAGCTGCAGTTCAAGACGAGGCAGCTCGCTTCATAAATGATTAATGATACTCGGCCCTAATAATCATTGGTGGTGTACCACCCTTTACATATCGTTCTTCCTTCGTTTTGATGGGTTATAAAGGTAATGATCGACCATCATGGATTACACAGACAGGGAGTGTGCCAAAGTACGGACCAACCGTTTTAGAAAGAAGTCTTACTTTAATTAAAATAGGATAAGTTTTTCAAATGTTATTGTACTCCTAAGATAAATTATGTTTAAGATGCAGTATTTTTATATAAATATAAACTATAATATTGTTAGTGTTTAATTTTTTCTTTCTTCATTTTTAAATTATAGACGAAAGAACTTGCTTGAATCATCTCTAAGAAACATTTACTTACTGATATAAAAACATTAATTTTAATTCCCCTAATTTACAACAAATCAAGTTTGTTATGAAAATATTTAAGGAAGAATAAACCTAAATTTTAGAACCATTGATTACTTGAACAATTGCATTAGCAAAATTCTCTATAGTGAGGAAGTTTTTGTTTTTCTGACTTCGATTTTTGAAGCAAAATTTGAGGCAAAAATTGTGCCAAGAATTGTACCTATATTTTCATAATTTGTCTCGCCTTCCCATTTCTTAATTAATAAGATATGAACAGCAGAGAATTCAATCGATTTGTTGTTTGTTGAATTCAGTTGCAGTTTTCTTCTATCATCAATTACCATATACCATTTTTAACTTTGGCTTCCCGACAAGCTTGTTTGCGATGCTTTCGCAAACCTTTTTATATTCATTTAGGTAAATCACTTCGTAATAGAGCCTAATCCATATTTGGTAAATACGTATGATATTTCATTAAACCCTAATGATTTATTTAGTTTTATTTGTCAATTATATTTAATACATATTCAAATACCTTTGATAAGTCAATTTTCTTTTAATTGTTAAATATGCTCATGTTAATAGTCGTTTATTTATTATAAATAATTGATGCTTTTGGAAGAAGGTTTATTGAAGATAAAAAAAAGTTTCCAAAAAATGTCAAAAATTTATCTCATGACAAAAAAAAATTTCTAAAGGTTTTCAAAAAGGATATCATATTGGAATGAAACTTATCGATCCCATTATTCTGCTCCAGAAATTTAATTGTATGGTTTTTTTTTCTAAAATTGTTTTTGGCTCAAATCCTTTTTCTCAAACAGGAAATTTCTAGTAAAAGTCGGTAAAAAACAAATGCAGATATAGTAAAATTTAGGGTTTCTCAGGGATCTTTCTTGGGCCCTCTCTTGTTTTTTATTTTTATTAATGAGTTGAAACATTACTTCTCTCTGCACATGTCACCCTGTGGTAATTTTCCAAAATAAAATTTTAAAGGAGATAGAAAGCTTATTAAACAGAATATTTTCTAACCTTTGTAATTTATCTGGTGATAAAAAACTAAGTCTTGGATACTAAGTATGTTAGATCAATGCTTGAGAGAATAGAGGATGGGTTATTTTTCTAACTAAAACAAGATTTTAAAATTAGGTTTCTATACGAAAAATAATCTTTTTTAACACAAGCTTTCATACGTTTGCATGAAATAGCTTAAAGATAGTTTGAAAAACGTTACTGAAGAGTATAGTACTGAAGAGTATAAAACAATAAGCTTGGTTACTTGTATCTAAGCCGATCTACTTTCTACCATAGATATATCCCAGTAACATATCTATGGTCATACATACCGTTTGATTATTTACAAACTAAATTCCATTTCGTGTGCTATTCATATTTTTTTATTATTTGACTGTTTATTTACTTGTTTTTGTTGGTTTTTCCATTATATCTAATCTGACTTTTTATTGAAACTCAATAATCTGAAATTTGTATTTTTAATTGTCTACTTCACTGAAAATGTCTGCTTATTATCTCAAATAAAAGAATGACTCGTATAACACACCAAAATGCTATAAAAAAATTAATTAACAATGCATTCGAAATTCTTAATAGCAAAAATCCCAGTGAGGATATGAGGGCATTGAACTACACACTTACTGTGATATTATTCTTGAAAAACGTGATAAAATTATTACTCTCAGCGAGGGTCCTTGTGAACTACTTGAAGAAAAAAATGAATTTCAAATTGATGTCGATAAGCTAGCTAATTTTATCTAACTATCATTTTAGTCATATCGAAGTTACTAAACATTTAGAAAAGCCTGAACAAAGGTCTGCTAGTGAAGTTGATTCCTTTTTTTTTAAAAGTAAAACAATCAAACTACCTTTTTTGGTTTTAACCTTTTGATGGAAAGTCTGAAAATTGGTAGACATTTCTTGAAAAATTTAGTTGTGCGGTTGATAGAAAATTTTCCTATGATTTACGTAATTTGCTTCAAATCCCAGCTTTAGCTACGATCACTGGTGTATCATTGACTAATAACAATTACAAAACTGCATTAAATATTTTAAAAGAACTTTACGACAATAAACAAACTTCGATATCGCCCCACATGAAAGACTGCTTGATAAAGTTAATAATATTCAGCAAATTGATTTGTTACGTTAAAAATTTGGTATAACTGAAATTCGAGTTCGAAGCCTCGAAAACCTGGGTATTGGTTCAGAAATGTATGGCTCACTCTTAGTTCCGGTTGTACTCCAAAAGATACCAGAAACACTTAATCTTACAATTAACAGACAGTCTGGGAACAATGATTGCTGCGATATCAAGCTTGCAATTAACACTTTAAAGTCTGAGCTTCGAGCAAGAAAACAAATTACATATGATAAACCTGTGTAAGAAGAATATTTTACTGCAAAAACATTGTACATTAATACAAGTTTCTAAAAAAATAAAAATTGTGGAGATAAACCAAACTATTTTCAATGCAACAGTTATTACAGCAATTATAAACTACAATTCTCAACAAAATAATCCTGATTTTTCTCCACGATACAATAATACAAGTAAAAACAAAAACTCTCGTGATCCAAAGTGTATTTTTTGTAATAAGAGTCAAAAGTCAAATTTTTGTCAAACAATTACTAAAATCAAAACAAGAAAGAAAATTGCTGCAGATGATAGACGATATTTATTAATGTCTTGGTCAAAACCATGTAAGCAAACAATGTTATACTAATACACGATGCTTCAAATTTGGACGAGAACATCTCATGTTGCGTTATGTGGTCCATCTGAACAACAAGATAAATAGCTATCACTTACTGCTGTTCCTGGTGCCACATCCAAATAAAAGCAAACTGTTCTATTTCAAACTGCGTCGTTTTAAGTAATTTATTGCACAATTTACCAGTGTGAATTGTCGTCTTTTTTTTTTCAATTGCTCACAGTTAAATTACATATCTCCAGATCTACGGAAAATACTAAGCTTAAAATCTCTTGGCAAGAAGCCTTGTTATTATGTAAATCTATATCTGTGTGCCATGAACTATCTACATTATATCATTTTTAAAAATTAGTATATTGGACAGATTCCGCAGTATGTTTACATTGAAAAGGAAAAAAATGTAAATAGGCGATATATGTATATAAACAGTAATTTAAACCTCTGCTGGAAGCGTTGAAGAGTCGAGTATGTGACAGAACTTCACGAGCAAGTGTAAAAATCAAAACGAAAATAACATGATAAAATTGAACGAAATAGTTATAATTCATGAACAACGCATTTATGTTATTTCCTTAGCATCCATCTGGAATACCTTGATTTATGATTTAAACTGCAAAATAGTAATTGAAGTATTTTTACAGTATCTGTTTAATAAATAAATAGGTAACTATGGCGATGTTGTATTGTTAAATACCCATTGTAGAAAATTTAAATTTCCTAGCATCATTTTACGAGCCAAATTTGAGAAATGAGAATCATTGCGAAAGCTCTTAAAAATAACTACATAGTCTGAAATCTAAACTTTTCTATGACTCTTTTGAAACAGATTTTTTTATTATAAATATAACTGACAAACTTAAATTTCTTATCATTGTAAATAGACTTTTATTACCTTTGTTTTTTCTAATTGTTCCTCAATAACGGTTAATTAGATTTGAAACGTTTATATCAAAAATTTCTTTTCAAATTTCGTGTAACTTATCAATGTATTCATTGGTAAGGAATACCGTAGATAATACTTTCATGATTGGTTTACACCAAAATAAACTGGACAACTTTCTAGTCAATAAATTTCTCTCTAAATTTGAAAAAATCACTAAAAGGTTGTTTAAATTTTCAAAACACATTAAAGAATATACAATATATTTCAAAAAATGTTCACAATACTTTTCTTTTCAGTGGATTTGTTCTCGCAAACTCTGTAGTTTGTTTATATAACCTTTGCTATAGCCATCACCCTTGCCAAAACCATGACAAAATTTTCCAAAAGCATCATGTAAACACGTGGCAACATGTGTGCTTGATGAACAAGATTGAGCAACTCGAGCACTATTCAAGAACTTGTAGTAGACAACAAAACTAAGCTAAAATATAACAAATAACAAATATGTGCTTAAAATTTATAAACTAAGGATCCTAATATGAATTAAATATCTGATAATGTACATAAGAGAACGAAAAGCAAAAGCATGATGAGCAACGTTAAACAATAACATCATTAATTTTTTTTTCTGTTCTTATTTTTTATTTCTTTGTTTTTATGTTATGAATGTCATATATAAAGGCATTAGGATGTTTTTTCAGAGTGTTTTAGAAAATTCAATGAGTAAAAGTTTTTGCTGACAATATAATTAAGGACGTTGCAAAAATGACACAGTAAAAACATTTGCTTAGCATTAAACTTGAGAGTATCAACACAAAAGTTTTAACTTTTAACCTAATTTTTAGCAAAAATTTTGAAAATGTGATTAAGAATGGAATATTTAAAAAAAGTTAAGTGTTTTTAAAGATATATTTTTTTATTCAAATTTGTTTTCACCATTATTTCCAAGCATTCAAGAAATGGGAGTGCAAAAATTTACAGAACTGCTTTAAAAGTAGTGACGTTATTTTTGCTTCGAAATACCCGCAGCTTGATTTTCGGTATCAGTGAAGATGACAAAATCTTGATATGATTAGCTTTCCAGTCACAAAGTTTTTGTTGTTTTTTCCCAGTAAACGAAGCGATTTTATCAGATTCCAATTCCAGATTACAATTTTGCCTGTTGCAATTTTATTTTGACAGCGTTGTAAAAAGATTTCACAAGTTTTTTCAAAAGCTTTTTTTGCAACCAAGTAAATTTTTATGGCATTACTTTTTCATAAGCTTGAGGTTTTCTGAATGAGACATTTTTTAAATTCAAATCCTAAACTTGAGCAACTTCAAACACTTTCAGGATTATTTTTGTTTTTCAGACCGTCCCATTGTTTAAAGTATTGCTTAAGTTTCATCGAAGAAATCAATTTCTTAAAATTGAGTCTTGTCCCTCCTTTCCCATAATATTCTTTAAGAAGCAAATTTAGAAGTGCGTGTGATAATATATGCGACTGTATTGTGTTTTTTTTCACTCACAATCATGATAAAAATGCCTCGATTCTTTCAGGAGTATTTATATCATTTTTAAGTAAAACATCTTTCTATAGGCTGCTTTCCAACTAATCACTTGAGATATTAGGGATAGTTAATTCAGTATGAAGTCAATTCGCCCGTATCATACTTTCTACTCAATGTACTCGTTAGATAAAATCCACTGTATTCTTTTACTAATAATTTACTAATATACTCATATTGATTCAGAGTGATTGTAGGTGCTTGACCTGGAATTAGATGCTTTGTAGCTTTTCCTGCAATATCCATAGCATAACAGTTTAGACTACCATATCAGTTGAGTTTATACTTTCTTTAATTAAAGGTAAAAGAGACGACGTAATTGAAATAACAGTCTCAATTTACTTTGCAAAGTAAAATTAAAACCAGGATAGCTTGCTCTGAAGGTCAACGTTAGTTTTTCTGTCAACTAATTTCTACTATGTTTCTACACATTTCTACTAAAGAATCTGAATCAGTCATATTTTCTCAATTTACCTTTTGCAATAGAAATCCAGCCTGCATATTTTTTTCTGGAGTATTGAATGTATAGTACTCTGGCAAGTATAATTCTGTCATGTTAATTTTCTTTCAAAATTTGGTGAAAGGTTCTTTTTATCTCAAAATTTGGATTTTGAAATAAGCCGAAACATCGCTACACATGTACCACAGAATGCATCCTTTCCCGTTACTGACGATGGATTTTGATAGATATTATGTTGTAAAAATTCCTAGTTTTATGGATGATGGACAAAAAATGTAATTTTTTTTGGTATGCTTTACATAGCTGGCATAAAATCGTGTTTTTGAGCTCTATTATACGTCAAACGGATTTGTTTGTTGTTTCAAAGTACCATCACGTTCAATAAATTAAGGGAGTAATTCTAGTACTGAATTTTTCTTAGGAATTAGGAAGAAGTAATTCATGATTGTAGTGGTGATGAGAACATACATGACTTTGTAAAATTACAGAAACTCTCGATAAACAAGGGCCATTATGTTCGTAAATACACACTTAATATCTGCTTGTTGAAAAGCTCAGTTATCATAGAATATGGTAATTATACTTTGATCACAACCATATCACTTAACAATAGTGTAAAGTTTTATTTGATGTAAGGGTACAACCAAATTCGGTGTACTTTAATATTAAAATTTTCGCTAAAAGAAATAAAAAATAAAATTTCTTTCATGATATAAAAAAAATTAATTCTTGAGTTTTTTTTAAAGCAAAACATTTATTAAAAACGAACGTTTGTCTAGCTTAGATACTTTAATGGGAATAATTTAATAATTTAGGTGTCTATATTAATTCTATATAACTTTTTTTAATGGAATGAACAGGGAATTTCATAATTGATTTAAAAGAAAACTGAGATATTTCGGGAGAACACCTCTTCAGATCTAAAGATGTCCATACATATCAGACTTGGTACAAAATCTTGAAAAAGAAAAAAATTCAAAATTTAAAAATGCACACCGCTAAAAGAAATGTATTGTTTTCATAAACATTGTTAAATATTTGTTAGTATCATAGCCTATGGCAAGTTATTGGTATAATTCAACCCGATTAGCAAAATAAATCTAAGCTTATCGAAAAAGAGATAAGTGAACATTTATCATAAGAAGCACCAATAGCATTTTTTTTTACAACTTCTCTGCATTAATTAGAGGAAGGCGTTAAAAAAAAAAAAAAAAAATATTTGAATAAGAAATGCCATAGATAACTTTTATAAATTCGCTAAAAACCACAAGCTTGAGCATTGTTTTGTAAGGATCAATTTACAACATCTTTGACAGCTGGCTAATAGAGAATCAATTTAAAAAAGGTTTTTTGTTAAAAATAATTAATAATAACATAAAAATATTTTCATTATTACATCAGGAAAATATTATTTATAACGTTTTAATAATATATAGATATATATAACATCAATAAAATATTTAGTCGTGATATATAGCATTTTATAAAATATTTATTCGAATAAAAACAGAGGTTTATCGTGATAATATTACATAATTAAACGAATAATTTTCCAGAAGAAATATCATTGTTTTCAGAAATTGATTTGTTAAATTGGTTCTCACACGCAATGAAGCTGTATAGTTTGATGTATCTCAGATGATAACATCTTTTTGAAACACTGCAGTACAGTGTTAGGAATCCCGAAATATCTTACGATTTATTTTGCAGCTATAAAAAACAGGAAAACCTTCCTCTGAAATTAAAGCCTTCAGGACACCCTCATCACGCAATATTTAGAAATAATTTCTTAAAAGATTAAACCTGTTGTATTTTTTACGATTTTTTTTATAGCTTAACTTAATATTTTCATGAGAAATGGGAAAAACAGAAGTGATCTTAATATAATGATGCTCAAATTCCTAAAAAATCTTCTAAATTCTGATTAACCGGAATTTCTTGTAGTATTTCATGTCTTTAGTTTGACTAAAATGATAATTTTAAATTATTAGAATATCTTGGCTGGAACTGTCGAAGAATAGAAACTTTACTTCCATGTCTTGTTTTGTTACAAAAATTATGCAATTGACTTATTGTTTTGCACCATGCCTTATATTAAAATTTAATTCAAAAATTAAAAAAATTCTTGGAAAAGTTACAGTTACACTGGGTAAAAGTAGAAATTTTTAAGTATGGGTAGTCAAATCACTTCTAATGGAAAGGACGTGTGTATCCGCAACGACAAAGCATTTATTGCACTACAGAATCTCAAGAAAAGAGATTGGACATACTCTAGAACGATAAAAGATATAATAAGATCGGAGAGAGCAGCCATCGATTCACTGTTTTATGAAAATATTCTAAAAAAATTAGCGTTAACTAAAGAATGTCTCACTTTTCACTGCTACTAAAAGAAACAAAACAATTATAAAACAGACGTTAGGAGACTAAGTACAACATACATTGAGCAAATCGGTTAATAAGTTGGACTATTAATATCAGACTCAAGACAATGAATAATCGAGTTAACTAAAATAAATGGAGGGACGGGTCTGTCAATGACATTTTTTTTTTAAATAAAGCTCAGTTTTAAATCAAAATCTATTAATCTTGAAGAATATACTTGCCCGAGCCATAACAGTTAGAGATTAAGAATATAATTTATATCTGTCTTTTTAAGAAATCTAACAATGGTATTTTAGCTGTCAACAAAAAATGTTGTTTCTCCTCAATTTATCATTTTTTAGAGCCATGAATTTTCTGTCTTTTGATATGAGGGTTAATCAGGGTATTGCTGCATATGCATTTAAATTCTGCAGTAAACCCAACCTAAATTACATGTCTGAAAACTTTAAAATTTCTGAAAATAGAAGAATCCCTCTATACACAACAGCCATCTAAGGCTAGATACAGCCTTGACGAATTCTAACATGGGAAAAATTGTCTGTAATCAAAAGGTCCCTTTTTATTGACCAGAACTTTGTAATAAAATAAAATCAATCACAAACTATAACGCGTTTTTAAACATAAAATCAAGGGAACATTATTTAGCTTTCTGGATATAGTTCGCACACCTAATAAATATTGACTATAATTCTGTAAAAAATACTTCTAATTTTTTACCATGCTTCGGCTAAATCATTTTCTCTATATTTTTGGAAATATTATGACAGACTTTTGTGCCTATTCTTGCCACCATCTGTATTTTTATTTTAATGTTTCTCCTTATTTTTTGTTGTCTATTATCTTGTCTTGTAATTTTCATACCATATGTATGTTTGTGGCAGAATAAATAATTACTTACTTTAACCAATGTTATTTGTTACCTGTTTTTTTTTATAACCATATCAAAATTGATGATCACGCTCGTGCGTTTTTAGAAAGTTACAATTTCCAGACAGAAAATATGTTTACGTTGTGCTTGTTTTGTGAGATTCTTTTCGATTAAAATTTTTGGTTTAGAGGGCTATTCAAGGCCAATAAAACAGAGAGTTTGTGTATATGATGTCAATTGCAGAAAATTTGAACGTATAAATTGCAACTGAGAGGTTTCTGTACTGTACATTTTCAAACAAACATCAAGTAAAGATAAACTTAAAAAGTTCTTCCCTTGAAAAATTTCAGGCTGACTATAATGCTTATTTTCAAGATTTGGAGGCTCAATATGCTTATAAGCGTTATGCTTATAAAAAAAAAAAAAAAAAACTTTTATCTCTCTAAACAGTTTTTTAGTGACTTTCAATCAACATCAGCTCAACATCCATTTTCCATGCTGACATTAGTTAACAGGATATATTAATGGCTTTCTTTCAACCTGATTTGCACTGTGTTTATATTATAATTTGACAAGTTATTAAAAAATCTGCAAATAAGTTAATTTAATATTTTTCTAAAAATAATTTATGTAAAAATTCTATTCGTGAGAGTTAATCTGGCAGCCTTCTCAAATTATTGTCATAATTAAAATTTTATAATACATAATTACCTTCAGAAAAACTTAATTATTTAAAACTATTATTATATTTTGTGAGCTGTTTTTGTTGATGTTGAAAAACGTGTTATACTTAAAATACAAAATATTAAGAAAGAAAGAAAATTTGTCGGAGGGAAAAGGATAATGAGAATTAAAGTTTTGAGATTCACAAAAATTCCATCTCAAAATATGAAACCAAAAAAAAACATGATAAGATTAATAAGTTTTTATATTTTAACTTTTTATTAAGATTTCAATACCCGTACTAAGGAAGGTATAAACTTAAATTGAAAGATTTCTGCTAAAAAAGAAAGCTTTCAGCTGAAAAAGAAAGATTCAAGCTGAAATAAGGAAAAAGAGTCAAGACTTGATGTGATTCCACATGTTTTTTTTTTTAAAAAAAATGTATGTTGCAATTCAAATGCGTTTTAAAAATTATCAAAAATAAATAAAAATATAATCTATTAATTAAATACTAATTATATGCTAATTTTATTATATAAATCATTGCTTTGAGTTTTTAATTGATCAAATGGAACACGTTTACAGCATTTAGAAGGTTGAGTATTCCAGTTATAATCAAAAGTCATCATAATCTCACTTTCTTTCTCACACAGCACATTTTTGTTCTTTAACAAGTTTTGTTTCTTGTAAATTTCCTCCGGACTTTGTTTATGTGATACAATATGTCTGTTACTACAGCCCCTGCTTTTATACTCAGTGTCAAATCTGATGTCATGTATTCGATTTAATTTGACAGGTGCTAGCCAAACTCCTGTTAATAAATAAAGATATATATGTATATAGTTTTAATAGGGAAGTTTTGGAAATAAGTGGACATTTTGGAAATACAGATTTGCTCAATCTTATTGCACGTGCCCCTTACATTCATTTAATATTTTTATCAGGTTTTTTTAAAAGTGACTTAGTTTTTAGTTTCCTGGAAATATTTCTTCTTTAAATTTTACTATTACCAAAAATTTTCAAATTTTGGTGTAATTTGAAACCATCATCTAAAATTGAGCCAAAAATATCTGTCTATCTATCTATCTTTTAAAAATAGTGATATTTCCATCAGGTTAAAAAAATCTGCTATATTTCATTTTCAACCTATTGAAATCAATTTAAACAGATATATTATTTTTAAAAAATATGTCAAAAGTATATGCCAAACCCAGAAAGAATACTTGGCCCTAAGTTATGTGATCATCAATTAATTTTTACATGATAAGTAAAAGAATATACTCCTGATTAAATGTGAAAAATCAATTATGTAAAAAATTTTTGGCTTCAGGTATTCTTGCATTATTGTAAAGTTATTTTGTCTGAAATTTTATACTCTGTATACAAATGAATATTCACTTAATATTCTTCTCTTCTTCTTATTTTACAGTTTTACGTCAATTTTCCATGCTAACATGGATTAGACATAAATCATACATGTTTGGCATAATTTTAACAGACCAGATGCCCTTCCTGTCATCCATCCTGTTTTACAGATCAAAAAACTAGTTGTTTTTATCATGACACCATCACTAGGAAGGTTGTCAAACAAGGCTGGAGGCCCTAGCCTGGCCATAAGTTTACGTTTCACATATCTCTGATATGTTAAGTATCATATCATAAACCAAATATTATGTCATAAATTAAGTATTATGTCATAAATTAAAAAAAAATATTATTGTACGTAAAACACTGTTATTGATATGTACTTTGCTTCATTCTAAAATATGGCTTTGTCTATACAAAATGATTGTAAAAACCAAGATTAAAAAACCAGGGAGTTATAAATAGTGATAATATTTTCATTTTGACACATTTCAGAGTTTATAACCTTTGTTAAGAACATATATATAGAATTCTGATAAATCACAGGAAATTTTAGTTTGGGCTTTTTGAAAAGCAAAATTTTAAATGTCCACACATTTATACTCTTATGCGAATTTCTGGGCATATAGATTGCCTGATGTCAAAATTCCACATGAAGGATAGGTGAGGAATCTTGATTTGAATCTGAATTTTGAAAATTCTACAGAGGTTCCAATTTGATAGTAAGGAATTACATTAAGGAAATCTACTTGATTTTATCACAAGAAGTTATATAGGAGAAATATAATTTTTGATGCAGAATTACACAGGGGTCTAGAATTTTTGTATTGAGTAATTTTGAATGATGATGAATTATTTGAAGGAAAATTTAACATCAGGTAATATCATTTGAATTTTCCAATATGATATCTTAAAGGTTTTATGGAATCTAATTTAAGGGAGTTTCAGATTTTAACTAAATTATTCAGAAATTAGAATTTTATGATGCTGGATTTCATAAACTGCATCAAAAGACTACTAGTGTCCCCAATTATTTGTCTTCTAATAAGTAATTTTTAAATATGTTTGAAATTATTTGAACTTGAAGTAAGGAGGTATACCTAAAGAAACATCTTCACTGTTATAAATTTGAAGCATGTCTGAAACATGTGAAATATGGTCCACTAAATCAAAGGTTAGTATATAACCACCGCCAAGTGCATATGGCAAGTAGTGGTCAGAAAGAATCCAACTATTTTCAGCCCAATCACCAGTTCTTTTTACATTTGAATCTCCTCGAAAATATCCCCAATATATTCTTTTTAAAGATTTTCTTTTGCCTAAATCATTTGTAAGTATATCTAAACGTACGTAACTATCATCGTCTACCTTCATTACATAATTAGAATCTACGTTTAAACTTGTCCATATAAGTGATTTTAATAACTTTTCTGTCAAAGCATAATATGAATCCATATGGCTATTTAGAAACAACAAGTCTTTATATAAAGATTGTTCCTTCTCTAATTCTTTTAATAGCAATTTATCTAAATTTTTGGTCCCTATAACAAAACGCCATTCAATTTTAAAATCATTTACATTTGATGTAAGCCAGGTTTCTCGTATGGAATTTCTTCTCTGAATCCCTTTTGGGGAAGTTATTATTATGATAAATAAGAATGCTTGTATACTTTTAATATTATTGGTAATTCTCTTATTATTTGAAATTAATTTTGTACTTTCAGTTTGACATTGCTGTCGAACAAATAAAGAGTATAATAAAAAAATTGACAGTATAATGTTACATAAAATCAATGTCGAAAGAAACCATTTACGAATAAGCATCTGTCGAAACAATCGCATAGTTTTAACAACCTCCATATCTGAAATTTTTCTGTATCTCCATTTTGAAACGTGTTTACTTGTTTACATATTTTTTAGTAGGATATTTTAAAGCATAAATTATGCAAAAATAATTAGAAACTTGTTTGCCGCGTAAACATTAATCTATAAATCTATATATATAAAACTAAGTGTATATATCTAAAAATGTGTGTGTGTGTGTGTGTATATATGTGTGTGTGTACGTATGTATGTATGTATGTATGTATGTATGTATGTATGTATGTTTTGTAGATTTTTTGAAAATTTTCAAAAATTCAAAAAATTTGATTTTTTTTTTCATTTAAAATCCAAAAAAGTGACTGAAATTATATAAGCCAAAAAAGATAGGATTGAGCCAAAAAGGACAGGAGCAAAAGTGAGAATACAATGTGTGCGATTGCACTAAATCACATTGCAAAAAATTAATAACGGAGATGAATTATTTCGTATGTATGTTAAAAAACTAAAATAAATATATAACTAATTTGTTTGACTAATTTATTCTATTGATAATGATTAAAAGGCAGTTTAATTTAAATTTCAATTGATTTGAATAATGAACTTGTTTATAGCCAATATAAACATGTTTTTAAACTATCTGCGTACAATATTCAATGTTTTTTTGGCATGCCAAACGCTAACTAGACTATCGTGCAATTAAGCTTAGGTCTTTCGTGAACGACTGTGGTTTTCTTTTGTGCCACTTCGAAAGGTTATCTCTTGCCGCAATATAAAACATTAAAAAAAAAAAAAAAAAAAAAATCTGG
>JAUZNK010065862.1:0-12489 GCA_035046665.1 Euphysa ruthae
TAATATATATGTATATAATATATAACTTTTTTAGAATAAAATTCAAGGTTCTCTAGAATAGAAAATTGAAGTTCAAAGTTTTTTCCTTTCTCTTATCTTCCATCATTTATTTAAGTAATGATCCCTTGCCATCATGTAAAAATTCATAAAAAAAAAAAATTAAAAAAAGAAAAAAAGAAAAAAAAAAAAGAAGAAAAACAGCATTTAAATAAGTTCACAGTTTCCCACGTAAATTATTAATAGAATAAATGAAGTATTTATGAACATACTCACTTAGACGAATCTCTTTTTATCTTTTTTAGTGGGTCAAGCTTTGCTTCAAACATTTTGTTAATTTTAAAGTTACCATTTTCTTCCATAAACTAAATCAAGAAAAAATTCAAGAAATATAATGTGTAAGAAAGACAACAGATGAACACAAGATCAAAACAACACAGACGGCTTCACAATTTTCATCAAAACCTTAAGTCCCAAACAGTGTCTGCCACCACGCCGTTATATTACTAAAAAAAAGTTATTATCAAATCTAAAATAAAATAAATAAAACTAATAATAAATAAACTTCTAAAAGTGCTTATTTATCCTCACAGGTGACAAATTTTGTATTTTTCGTTTTCAACACAAAAAAATACAGTAATGCAAATTTATATAACAGGATAGCACTAAATAAAATCTTATTTGCCCAATTTCAATTAATTGTAACATTAATCTTAACATCAAACAACAAAAAAAATAAAATTTAATAGTGTTATAACGCCATTATATATTAAGTCCTCAATCTATTCAGAAATATTTGAAAATAAAAACCTTAAACAAAGATTGATAAGATACTGCATTCAGTTTTAAACAAAAAATGCACTTTATTAATTTTGTGTGTGTCCACAGATATATAAACAAATGAGCACCATATAAGAATTAAACTTTGTTTATTCTCCAATTATAGGCCAATGTTGATTTGTTTTAGAAAATAAATAAATAAATGGATTAGAAGGTTACTCAAATTATAATCAATAATATCTAAACAATAAAAATTAGTTAAAACAATTAAAGATGCTTGTGCAATAATAAAGCAAGGAAAGTCAAAGAAATTTAAGAAATTAAATAAAACCTTTGATTTACAACACAAGAAAAAATAGTGCAAAAAGTTTAGTGGAGGAGGATGCTTACCGAATGTTGAATTAAAGTTTATTATTCAATGAAAGTTATTATTGTATCATTTCAACCACAAAAAAAAAAAAAAAAAAAAAAAAAAAAAAAAAAAATCTAATAGACATATCAATTTTTCAAAATAAGACCAAAATTAGTAAAGCTTTTTTAGCCAGTAGACGGTCATTTATATATCAAATCCAATGCATATAACTTTTAAGAAAGAACCAGAATAAATTAAAATTAGGAAATTTAGAGAAATAGCTTTGAACTCAATGATTCTAGCTGACTAAACTTACCTTAACAAGAGTTTCCTCCCACTTATCTAATGATAAGGACTTAACTTTTGATACGTGAACACCCAAACCCCTATGCACACCAGAGCATTCTATACAGAAGACAACACCAAGATTTGCACTTGCCCAGCCAGGTCCTTAAAAAGCATATGAATAATTATAAAATACCACCTTTTATTTATTTTTAATTATAATTAATTTTAAACTTTTAATTATAAAATACCACATATTCAAAGGTGAAGGAGAGTACCAAGGTAGGAGAGTGCGTGACATTTATTTATGTATTAAATTTGAGTGCAACAAAGAACTTTAGCAACAAGTTTTCAATAGTTACTTACGAAAGGTATAGAAATGTAAAAGTCCAGCCTACTAAATTTCCTAAAAATCAGACGTTTTTTTAGGCCATGAGTAACTTGTTGAAAATACTTGGAGATTTCTTTTGGGCCTTTTCTAGTTACAGCAAGTTTTAATAAAATAATACAGAGAATAATAATAGTACAGAGATGTCACTCAAACTTAAAATTGTGTAAAAAAACTCTACTTACGTGGCGCATTACAGTCAGAGCAATAGTTATTTCCTTTAATGTTTTTTATTCGATCCACAGCATTTAAACATGTTGGGCTTTCAATCTTTTGCTTCATCCAATCCTTCAAACTACCACCTCTTACATTTGACTGAAATAAAACAAAAACTATTCTATAAAATTTTGAAGGCAAAGCAAATTTTAATATTTTTGCAATTTCCTCAAATTTACTATCCCAATTCATTCCATACAAACAATGACTTTATGGTTCGTGTTTGGCAGGAACTCTGGCTCAGCAGGGTAAAAACAATTCCACTTCATTAAATCATTTACCATCAGGTTGATAAAGAGATAATCTTGTTACAATAAGCTCGTTTAATTAACTCCTAATTGCAGTAAATTTATTTATCAATAAATTACACCTATAAACCCTGCCCTAATGCTTAATTTCCCTAATCCAAATGACTTTTTAGTGGAAAGGTGGTTAAAAATTAAATTGCAATGTTAGTAAGTTTCAGGTTTATAAATCTTTAAATTATGTTGATCTGACTTTCATTACAGAGATATGGCAGCACAATTTATTTTCAATACATTTTCAATTTCACGATGTACAAATTCACAAGCTACTAAAATATTTGCGCGTATTAAATTTTAGGACTGATGAATAATTTACACACGTGTTGAATATTGCGACTGATGAGTAATTTACACACGTGTTGAATATTGCGACTGATGAGTAATTTACGCACGTGTTGAATATTGCGACTGATGAATAATTTACACACGTGTTGAATATTGCGACTGATGAGTAATTTACGCACGTGTTGAATATTGCGACTGATGAGTAATTTACGCACGTGTTGAATATTGCGACTGATGAATAATTTACGCACGTGTTGAATATTGCGACTGATGAGTAATTTACGCACGTGTTGAATATTGCGACTGATGAGTAATTTACGCACGTGCTGAATATTGCGACTGATGGGTAATTTTGGTGTGTATTAAATTTTGCAACTAGTTAAGAACTTTTCCAAGTGATATAATGGTGGAAAAATGCATATGCACAATTGTTAACTTAACTTTTGTGACAACGATAATGAATTAGAGCTTGTGATCATCTCTACTTTATTGCAAATGCTCTCGAAACCAGATGCTCCCACAACATCAGATTTTTTATATATTACTGCCTCAGGTAAATTTAGGTTTTTGATGTAATCAAAAATGGTAGGAAACATTGCATGTCAGCATAAAAAAATAACACTATATTTTAAATTTAGTTACTAATTGAGACATGGTACAGAAATATATTTTATAAGAAGTGATGCTTCAAAAAAGGTTAATTGCTTAAATAGCTAAATTTTCACAGATTTTGTGTGAAATAAACACTGGTTATCATTTTTAGCCAAATTTTATAACATGTTTATATACTTACCCTCTGGCGGTCAGGATTATTGTTAAGAGCTATTGCTATGGCCTCCTGAAATAGATAAAACATTGCAACTTAGAAATGGCAAAACAGGATGGATGGTCACTTGTATACAAGAATAACTGCCTATAGGCGAGCAGCCCCATTTTTCAGACAACTGCTCTAGAACATTAACAAAGGAGATTTTCATACAGAAAATATAAAAATTTATATCTACTTTGTTTGCACAAACTTTGGAGAGCATCATCTTTAAGAAAAAAAAAAAAAAAAAAAAAAAAAACTGGGCATAAACTTATGCAACTGGAGTATTAAAGTTAATACAGAAATAAACTTTCATAAATCAAATTATCTTTAGAGTGAATTAGCAAAATTACATCAAAAAGACCCTCAAAAATAGCATGAATAAATAAAATAAATATATAAATAAATAAATGGAAATTAATGTATGTGATGTAGGTAAATCTTTTTCACGAACTATGAAATTATGTTCTGTGTTTAATTTCAACTTTTCGAAGTTATAAACGTTTGCAAATTTAACCCTAATATTTTGGAAGTTTTACAACTAATGTATCCTGGTGAGCACCTAACTAGCAGAACTCATTGAGGAATGATCAAGTGAAAAAAGACTCCTAATATTTTGATTTCATAAATTTTTAAGTATTGCGCTAAAACAGGCCAGTGGCCTTCTAAGACCTCCCAACTATCAAATGACTTTGATGTCTGAGTAATTGACATGACAATGGTGTTTGATGTGGTTGAATACTTGAGCAACCAAGGCCTCAAAATCATACAGTTAAAATCTTTAATTTAAATAAATTCACTACAAATACAGGGCTAATTTAGGCTAAATATGATAGCAATACAAGGTATTGGGTGCCTCGAATTTGAGCGCAAATTTCAATTAAAATGTAGATGAAAATTAAAAATTAAACTTTGTTTTATCATATTTTTAAAATATATTTTTCTGTCAAACGTTTTTCTAATATCAGTATAGATTTTCACTGATTTACAGGTAAACAAATGTGTCATAAAGTCATATTTACACCACTAAAAACTTAAAACTTATCTTATTATTATTATCTTGAATTAATTTTTGCAACTATCGCCACCCAAAATAATTTTCTGGATCAGCCCCTGCGATTATTTCTTAATAATAACTTCATAATTTTAAAACGAGAATGTAGAGGATGTAAAGCCCTTAATTATTTTTTATTATGTAGCTCCATTTAATCACAACTTAATTGATTAATGTTTAGGAATAACTGAGAATAACTATGTAAAGTTACCTGTATAGCTATTTTCCATTCCTGGCACTCTTCGTTGCTTTGAGCTTGAAGTGTATACTCATTCTCACTGGTAATCAGCTAAGTATATAATTGAAAAATAATAATCAAAACAATTTATTACACACCACTTATATACGTTATTTTTTCCTCATCTAGGTTCCAAATAGAGATTCATTTATAATCCATTATAATATTTAAACTTTGCAAGAATTTTTACAAAGATCTCTTTAGATTAAATCTTTCACTAAATTTTAAACTTATATGTAAAGTTGGCTCAGTGTAAAAATACGACTCTGGAAAACATCAATTTAATATTTGTAAAACAAGCTAAAAGTGAAATGTCAAAATCGACACCTTTTCAAGCTCTACTTTGTAATTTTGCACAAGAGAAATAACTTTATAATACTTAGAATCAAAGCCTAATAAGGTCACACTTTCGACCAAAGGCTCTTAAATAATAAAAACAAGCTCTAGTGACTAATGGACACCAGAAACTAATAGCTAACTAAAATATCATAATCTAAAGCCCAATATCATAAATTCCAAAAAAGAAATTCTAAACAACCCAAAAAATATCCCTAAAATCAACCTTTAAAAAAAAAGAGAGGAAAAAAAGAAAAGAAAAGGAATTTAAACAATTTTTAGGTCTTAAAATTAATCAGAAAACAAAGAGTTTCAATAAAATTTTGTTAAACAAAATAAAATGTTGTTTTTAAAACTAAATGACCATTTTTTGGCTCTTGGGCTTGATAACATGACATAATTTTATAAAAAAATTTATATGTGGTTTTCAGATAAATGACCAAACAGATAAGTATGAGTGATTTTAAGACTCTATTGGCTTCATCAGGAGTAAAGAAAATATGGCCTTTGGAAAACTTTCTGAAGACATGGTCAGAATATTGATCTTTATCAAAAGGTTTGAAAAATAAATTAAATTGAGCACGTTTAAATTATCGATATTTCTCATAAAAACCAAATCAATAAATCATCTATGGACAGCATGAGTAGAAGCTCTACTCTAATAAAAAATTGTGTAAGTTCTACTCTAAGATTGTGTAGGTTCATAGTCATCACAGAATACATGTGAATGCTGCAGAGATTAGCTTCCTTATATTTCCACCTATTTGAACAATTCATTCCAGTAAGTATGTTTTATGAGTAAGCGTTAATTTTCAACACACAGCATTTCCCTCACACTATTCTATATCTCATAACTATTTCTCCAAAAAACTTTGATATGTATTTATTCAACATTACCGCTGTCTGTTGATAACAGTTGAGAAAAAATGTTTATACATCTATGCTTTTGAAATTATGTTTGAGATGATAGGTGCAAGGGCAGGAGATCAGATATCATTTGATCTGATGCTTGATGGCAGTGACCAATCTTTGCAATTACAGATATATTTGAGGCAGTCTTCTAAGCATTCTTAATTAGTTGGACATTGTCTCTAACAAAGATTTTTAGATTACACGAAAAGACTAGTATAACTTCCACCTATTCACCAGTACTTTTAGGCGCTTAGAAATTTACCACGTCTTGACACCATAAATGAAAATGCTCTACACAAACTTAAAAAGTTAGTTTGCTAATCTATTTATGTCAATCTGAAGGTTTAAACTAAAGTCAAGAAATTTAACATTGCTAATTTGTTTTAATCTGTACAATATCATAACATTACTATCTATAAATTTCATGTTAGGAAAAAAAGTTCTTTTCATAACAGCTTCTGTTTAGCGAGCCCGTACACCCGTCTTAAATGTAATGCACATTAGGACATTGATTTTTTGACTTTTTCTCAATAAAAAATAAACAAAGAAAATAAGAAATTAACAGGATATATTAAGATGCATGAGTGACATCAAAAATTTGAAGTTAGAATGCTTGGTAATTTATAATTTATATGCATTTTACATATTAAAGATTTATGGATTAAAATTTTATTTCTTGGGTTTAAGAAAAGCTAAAAAAAAAATTATAGATTCTATAGCTATTATACCTGGAAACAGTAGTTGCGGTCAGTTTCACTGGCATCACACTGACGAATTGAAGATAACATTAGCTTTGCAAACAAAGACGGTTGCTGATGGTCTTGACCTTGTGCAAGTAGCTCTCCATATTTCTTGTCAAGAATGAAATACTAATAAAAGATACAACGTTTAGTTAACATTTATAAAATGAACAGCTAACAGTTATTGAATATCATAACGTAAAAATATATTAACTCCTGGTAAAGAAAATTTCTGCACATTAGAATTTAATTCTGTTTTGAAGAGAACTCTGAGATCACTCAACAATTTCTGGACAGATTTTTTCTCAACCAAGTCGAAGGGTTAAACCTGTTACCATGTCATCCATGTCATATAATTCTTTAAAAACATGATAATCCAACCCTTAAAAATTCAAAATTCTGGTTGCAGACTTCACAATTTCTTTTTTAATATTTTATACAACTAGAACTAAGAGCTAGAAGAAATCTAAATGAATTTGATTAGTGATAATGCCATGAAAAAAACAAAATGAGCAACATGCATATTAATGAACTTTTTTACAACACCTATGTTATAAATGAGCTCAATTTTTATTATATGTGTATACATATACATATCTAAGAAAATTAATTTTGTAAAACAATAACATTAAAAAAAGACTGGAGAAGTCTAAAATTAGTTCTTTCTGGGAGAGGCGCTTGATTGCAATGTCAATTATAGACCCAAGCCATTGGAATAACGATTTAAATTGTGGTAATGCACAACTGTACATGTTATACAAACACTTTAAAGTCCTGTTAAAAGAAGCTGAGTTTGATGTGGAAAAAATGCCAAAGGAATCGAGCTTGCTAAAAGTATTTATTATGTAACATTTTATTATCACTTCACCAATTCACAAAGCTCTTTTTATAAGGCGCCTTCATTTTTTTCCCAAAGAGGCCTGTGAAATATATGTCAAAAAATATATGTCAAATTTGCTTATATGTATAGGACTAAATTATAAGTCTGATAAATTCATATAAACCAAAAATATTTAAAATCTATTTTCCCTTATTGCGACTTGTATATTTCTTAAGATATAAGCCAAAAGTGCCCTATATAATTTAGTACAAAGTTATTTCATAAAAAATATTTAAATTGTGCTTAAGTCTTATTAAGTCTTATTATGATAGCAATGGAGATAAACCGCCAATTTTAATATCAATCAATTAATGATTACTACATGCTACATCAAGCTTTTCAACCTCATTTTGACAATAGTCTCGTTGTTACCTATATCTAATCCTGATGAAATTGTTAGATCTATCCAATTAAATCACACAGTGTACCTTTCTAAGGAGGCTAATTAGAAAAGATATCAAGTAAAAAAATTGCTGAATTCAAAATAAATTTGAAACAGTTGTATTAACCATTTTTAGCAGTGATTCAAAATGCAAGCAGAGTTTTATTGGTTCCCAAATACTATAGAAAATGTTAACTTTTTTGCAGAGATAATTATAGACGGCTTTTGCGGGTCTATGGTGCCTCTTTATCTATATCTAATTATTTAATTTCAAATTTTTTTAAAAGTTTACACAGGGTTTTGTGCAAAGCGCTTGAAAATAATATGAAATATTTTTGAGCACCAGAATTTAAAGATACCAAAATTAAAGATAACTGGTTGAGAACCCAATAAATGACTTACTAGTAGAGAATATTTATTCAACTAAAAAAACTACTTACCAACAGAGGATATCTATTCCGTGGGAAAGCCTTTTGCTTTATACGAAGATAACCCTTTTTACAATGATCATTGTCCAAAACTCTAAAAATAAACATGTTTGCCTGCATTTCCTTGTTGGGACTTTTTCATAATAAATTTCCTCAGAAATATTAGGTCAACCACCTCTAAAACAAGAAGATAATCACACTAACATGCATGCATACATACACCATCATTATCATAAACACTTATTAAAGTCCAATTCAAACAAGGATGATGACAATAATTAGGCCTAGCCGAGATACAAGGAAGATTCATCACTATTAGGCCATATTACAGTTTAGTTACTCACTTGTATTAGGTTATTACATTTTTTACAAAACTTACCTACTATCTTGCTCATCAACGGAAGTAATATTGTTTTTAAAATCCGTAGAATTACTTGATTCTACTTTTATTTTGTTGTGTTCAGCATCGTCTTTATTTGATTGGTTTCCTTTATCTTGTAAAACCGGATTGACGGGTTTATTTGAATTCGCAGGTTTATCATCAAAGTCACTTTTTTCTAAAAGTTATGATAAAAGCTACAAAAACGAGCCTTTACCTATGTTCCTTTGAGGAGCTAATAATCTTTTTCATTGGCTAACATTATTACCTGCAGCACTATTTCAAATCAATTTTCTACATATATGTAGAAAATATCTGTAGCTTCACCAGGTTGGTTAGCCAAAAAATGTTGAATGATAGTAAATTTCACTAACTTATTCAATTATAATTTCTGTTGGAAAAGGGAAATGATTGTGATTAAAAGTTGTGATACACTGTTCCTATCTTCTATTAAATGCTTTACACTTTGTTCCTATCGGGGCATTCATAATCCTGGTTTACTAATTCTAAACTTTTTTTTAGTTAGATTAAAATTTTTGTGAGTTAGCAAATTTGATATTGTATTCACTGACACTTTTTTATTAAATTATTCATTTCCATCATCAACAATAAACCACAAATTTGCATATTTATTTTTAGCTGTAAAAGTTTATTACTATATTGACCTTTAAACTTACTTATTTCTGGCAGCTCGCACATTCTTTAAGCATGTTCAAAGATACAAACTATTCCTGGTTTTTCTTTAAACTTTTTAAGATAATTTCTTAAATAAACAAAATTGTAAAGCTACTCCATATTTGTGAAACAACTTCAATGTTTTAGTTTAAAAAAAGGTGCTAAGGCTGTTTAAACAGAGGAATTCAAACTTATGGTTATATATAAATAACTTGGAGCATAAATAACTTTTCGTGCAAGGCAAAAAAAGTCCCAGTTCATAAAACCTGTCAAGTTCTTTCATACTAAACATCAAATTTGCTTTTTTTTTAACAATTTTTATTTCTGTTCAATAATTATTAGTTGTCAAGCCATTTCAACAAGAACAAGGATTTGAATCAATACAGAAATTTCCGCCCTATTGCAATTCAAAAAATAAATAAATAAATAAAAATACATATATAATTTAGCAAATATATGCTTTAATAAAAAAAAAGTAACAACAATAATAATAAGAAACATTCAAAACAATCAAATTTTGAGAACCAACCCAAATTTATTTATCGGGATTTAATGACAAAAGGTCTTAACTAAAGAAATTGTTCAACCAGACCTTTGTCACTAGTTTCAGAAAAAAAGGTTTTTGGTATAAAGTGTTACTAACAGACAGACTAAAAACAAAGTTTGGATGGCATAAAAAAGCAATAAAATCACTACTACCTAAATACTTTGGTGTAGGATTATCTTCACTTATTGACATATAAAATTGTGAAGCCCTATACTGTGGGGTGGTTGAGCTGTCAAGAATCTCTTCTTTGCTTGGGACTTCAAGAACTTCCCATTCATGTTGCTCAGGCTAAACAGGTAATTAAAGAACTTTACTCAAAGACCTTTTGGCAAACGATTTGCCCAAAATGAAAATAAAACCCCTAAAAACGAAAAAATTTTAATCATTAATCTATAATGAGAACTTTAATTATTATAAAGCTAAACTTTATAGATTATAGAGTATTAAAAAATAACAATAATTGTCATTGGTTTTGTGATACTCTAAAGTATTCAATACTCGAATAGCTTTGTTGATAGAGCATTTGATTCCCAACCACAAGATCATGGGCCCAAATCCAGGTATCACCAACTCAGCGTATGAGTAGCACTTTGGTGTGGTAAGTATGAAGTTTTAACTTCTCTTTAGGTTTCCTGCCTAATAGTGTCTTCAAACCATGCAATATAATATAATTATAGTTAACATAATTTCTAGAAAAATATCAAGGAATAAAATTTTTACAAGGAAAAATATATCTTTGACGATCCTTCATAACTTCAAAGAGAATTAAAAAGAAAAATAATAATAATAAAAGCATTTGGATGAAAATTCAATAGCGTTGGCCTAATGACTTCAAGAAAAATTTTAAAAACTAAAGGGTGGCTTTTAGAAAAATTAACAGATGAAACTCCAGACAGACGGCCATGGGTGAATTCTTCATAGCGCTCTGTTGGCTTCATATACAGTGAAGCCAAATATTGCAAAAATATTTGCAAATGAAATAACATACATAAAATCACCAAAATTATCAAATAATTAAAAATCTTATTTGTCATAAAGCATTTTAACATAAATCTGTACTTTTTTGGCTTCAGCTCCTAATTTGAAATTACAGGAAAAAATAACCCAACAAAAATTTAGCTAGGTAAAATTTCTCAGAAAGACATTAAAAAAAAATCTGTTCTAATTTTTTCGAAAATCAAATGTGGATTCTTACAGGACTTTTGTTGGATGGACTTGTAACTGAATCACCTCTATAATTTTTCTTCATTTCTTTAACTCCATATGATAAGAAACCACCAACTTTGTTAAGGAAATACTTCCCTTGTACACTGGCAGAGCTAAAGAAAAAAAATCTTTAGATCACTACAAGAGACTAATGAAGATATCAAACAGAGAATATGTTTGCAAGTACATTAAAAAGAAAAAGAAAAAAAAAAAAAATTTTGACCAAATTTCATCTAAATATGTACCCAATTCCAGTGTAACTTTCCATAAAATTTATTTATACAGCAAAAAAAAAAAACAGTTCACTAGCAGTTGCTAAATTTCCTGAAGGCTTTTTGCTAGGTTTTAACAAATCACACATGAGTAATGAAGAAGAAACTTTGCAGTTATTAAAACAGATCATATCATTTTAAAGATGAAAAAAAAAATAAAGCCCCTGAGAAACAGGTAGCTTGTCTTATTTGGGATGCCTTCGAGACTCAATAAACAGAGGCTGTTAAGTTAGAGCTCGAGAACTTGAACATTAGAGATGTATAAATGCCTAAATATATGACCCACCTGCTACAGCCATTAGACCTAACTACTAGAGGAGTGATGAAAAATATGGAACAGAGAGAGTTTAGTAATTATTTTACAACTTGTACTAATGAAGACATGTTGGCTAACCCGAGCCGCTATGTCGCTAGTATAAAGGTAGACTTGAAGTTATCCACCGTAAAACCATTGCACGCAAAGACGGTGTCACATGTGTATATATACTTACAAGAAGAAGAGAGAAAAGCTATATTGAATGGTTTTAACGCAGCAGGAATAACAAAAGCAGTAGAAAGTGCGCTCGCAAATGCATTTGTTGACTCATTAGTAGTGACATGGATGGTTTGTTTACCTTTGTTGTGGCATTAGACACTAAGAACGTGCAAGTTGAGTTTTGTTTGTTATGCTAAAGTTAGGCATAAATGGGCCCAACATTTACAATAATTAATTATCTTAGGAAAAGTGGGAGAATATACGTTATATACAAAAATACTTTTCCCGAGGTAATCATTTCATCTTGAATTTTGGACATATTTGCGCCTGGCACAGTTTGTTACATTACAAAAAAAAGTACTTAGCAAAAATTTGTGTTACTTTTATGGCAATTGAAATCTGTTTGCTTGATTCGCGTTAATTTTATCGCAAAATTAAGGTCAATGTTTTCATTTGTGTTAAATTTTTTTGATGTTAAATTCCTGTTAATTCGTGTTAATTTTCTAGCGCGTTAATTTCCTAGAATAAGGTAATGAAAATTATATTCAT
>JAUZNK010065873.1:0-14460 GCA_035046665.1 Euphysa ruthae
TTTAAAACGACGTTTTTAACATTTATTTTGTAAAATTTTTATTGATAGTGAATAAATACTTACTTACTTACTTACTGTCATTAATTTCATAAAAAAGTCTGGTTTCAACAAATCTATCATTATTGCTAAAACCGATTAATTTTAAATTAACTTTAATTTAAATATATGGATAATATGCATAGTGAAGATTACAAGGAGCCGAGATATCTCAAATATCTGACGGAGTATGAACAGTCCTTGATATAAGGCCTTTCCTGAACGGATTTAGAAACAAGATCAAGTGCAATCAAAAAGTGCAAATTTAGCTTGTGGAAAGAAAATTTTTTTGACATTAAACAAAAAAATGTTGTAGCAAGTATGATGCAACTTTTCACAACTTACCACTTAACCAAATGGTTTAGAGGATAAATAGAGATATTTTATATTTTGGGTCATTCCATTGAAAACAGTCCCAAAGCACCAAATTTAGAAACTGATTTTAATATATATTTTATTTTTTTTTATTTTGTTTTAATTTGCCTTATCTTCTTGTAATTTTTTTTAATTTTTTTGCTTTATCAAACTTTTAGCGCTAGTGCAAAAAAGAAAATAACTTCTTTTAAATGATACCTTCAGCAAACAACCACAAGAAGTTGGCAAATGAATATATGAGAAAAACATTGATCTCATAAATACAGCTTTAACAAATAAGTCTAGAGGTAAAATGTTGAGCATTGAATAAAAATTAATTTTCAATGCTAATTCGATCAAGAATATGAATGCGCATTGGACTCAAAAGAACCATGACTCATCCAATCAAAGATTGCAAAAATACGTATGTTGTACTCTGATGATTTAGGGCATGATGAAAAATAGCATATATTTTTATTAGTAATTTATAATTTATGATATATCTGGAAGGCTTTAAAAATTAACTCAACTTTACTAATCGGCTTTTTCATCAAAAAGATTATAAAATGCCAAAAGATTGGAACTTTTTTATGAAAAAGGAGGGGATGTTTAAATTCTTTTTTGGTGCAGAATGTTGAAACGTAAATTTTTTTTGCAGATTTAGAACGATTTATCATAATTGGAAAAAATCAATAAACTAATTTTACTACAAAAGGTTTTAAGTCAGTCGAGATACAAAATTCAACAAACTATCTTCTTGACTATACCAGTCAACCTTCTAAAACCTTTGCCAGGTGCTCAAAAATTCCACCAAACAACTATTAATGGAATGGCTCTTAAAATGTATCAATATATAAGGGTTTGCAAAAGCATGACAAGCTTGTTGGCAAGCCAGAGTTAAAAATGGCATATGGTAATTTTTGATAAAAAAAACTGCAACAAAATTTAACAAACAACAAATTTAGACTACCAGTGATTAATATAAAATAAAGTCATAAATAGAAATAAATTCTCTGTCGATAGTATTGAAATTAATTTTGTTTCAGTTTTGACATATTGGAAGAATAGATTATAAATAAAAAAAATTTTTAGTATATATGGTATACATATAGTGAAAAAAAAATATTGTTTTTAATTAAAAGTCTATTTCCATTTAAAATGAATGGCATCAATTTAGGCACAAATACCACCTAAAATTTTCTGCGGAGTCAGCAACAAAAAACTTACCAAATTTTTTCCATTACTGCCAAATAAACTCAAGCTGCAAAACTCACTACGCTCGTATTTTTTGCTTTCTCAAAACGTTAGAAGAGATAAATTGCACACATAACGCAACTCTCCAATAAACTTGACAGATATTTGTCATAAATTTTATTATTTTCCTGATTATGTATCATGCTCTATTGTTTTGAAGATAACTGCAGTTAGTAACAAATCGTTTTAAATTGATAATCTTTGTTAGAAATATTAACACAATAAAACTTATCATTATTTAATTTTAAATTTTGCATCATCGCACATAAATTTTTATAACTTTGGAATAAATCTTGAGTCTACCAATGCTGTAAAAATATGTATAAAAAATATATAGTAATAATTGTTTTACCAGCACTTCTTGTAGTAAACTTGACAATAAAAGGCTCTCTTTGAAACAAGTCTTGAGAATCGCTATATGTAAACGAATCTTCCACCTTTAGGAGAGATTGTCTAAAACCAATATCAGAATAAAGTCTTTCTTTTGAGTGCAAAATGAAAAATAAAAAGCAGCATGGATCTGTCCTTTATGTTCAAGCATAAGGCTTAAACTTACAAACACTTTTAAAGTAGCTTCAGAGTAATTACTAAATAGTAAGAAAATTTAAAATTAAGAGAAAAAAAAACGTACCTAGTTTAAAAAGGTAGAAAAATTAAGTCAAAGTTATGTTACAAAATGGAGCCAAAACCGAAATTTACTGGGATCTTACTGGTTAATATTATTCACGTTGCTCACCTCTCTGAGTTTACAGTGATACCGTATTTCATTCAATTTATATTTCAATAATTCTGAAACTTTAAATTTTCAATTTTTAACAGGTTATTCATTTTTCTTTCTTTCATCAAACTGTAAAATCGGCCTGTTTTCCACTTTATTTCCAGGATTTCACAGACTTCTAAATTACCAGACATTCAACTTCGAAACCACGTAAAAGTAGCGGAGGCTTATTTTCATTTTTTTAATATATTGGAAGAAAATGATTTGAAATACTGGATGCTTTGATTAAGCAAAATTGTGTTGTGGAAACTAAAGAAATTTCTTTCTACATGTAGAATTTTGCAATAAACATGCTACGTATACCTATATTTTGCAAAAAATACAAAAATATCACCCATATATAAATAACAATCAAGAATAATTTCACTAAAAGACAACAAAAAAACAAAAAAATGTAATTTTTCAGTTCACTGATGAAGCGAGACGTGTTTTTTTGACACCATTTTGCTTGGTTTTCTTTTTAGTTTTACTTATTTTCACTGAATCGGTTTTATTAATACTATTTGCTTTTGAGAAGCGGTTCACAAAACAGCTGAATAGAGATTCAGATTTCTTGATTGAAATAGTCAAGCTCGTGTTCACAGAAGTCTACACTTCAACACGCATCTTTAGAGTGTAGACTGGAAGGTTGAAAGTTCAACTTTTTGAATAGGTTTAGTCTCAAATTTTGGAAAAAGTCATTTTACTAACCTCTTTCTTGGGAAAATTTCGGCATGGCCAGTGGGCAGAAATTTTTTTTTCAAAAGTTCGCCTCTATCACTTTTATCCATTTAGCACTTTGTATCAAAATCTTCATATCATATTAATAATTTCATATGAAAATCCAATGAATGTTTTCTAAGAAGAAGCTGTAACAAACGGAAGAGCTAATAAGCGATCTATATCCATGACTATCCGCAAAACTGGTGGTTCAATATAAAAAGACCTATTAAAAAACCTAATAATCTATTAGAAATTTTCAACAAAAATTTAAAATCCTTATTTTAAAATTAACAACCGCAAAACTCAAAGCAAGAAAATGGCATTTACAAAAAATAAAGAAAAAAGGAAAGACAATTACATTGGAAAATAAGGTTTAATTATCATGACAGTTTAATAATGGGAGAGAAAAAATGAAATTTTCAATCATTTCTAACCAAAAAGGAGCTTTTTGACTGCTAACTAAAAGGTCAAAAAACCAGTGCAGGAATCTTTTTTGGAAGTTGCATCATTTGCTATTTTAAGAATCATCATAAAAGTAAAGTAAATTTCCATAAAGATTTTACTTAAGTGACTCGCTTGAAAATATGTCCGTTTGTATATTTTCATATACAATCTGTAGAATTAGCAAATTTGCAGCACTCTCTTTTCTACATATTAATTAATATTAGCCTTAAATTTACTTTACTAGTATGTTGAGATTAACTCATCTTTCTATTAATGAAAAAAGCATTGAAGCTGTATTTAATAAAACGAATCTTAATTACTAATTAAGTAATTTAGGCTTTTGGAAGATTTGGTACTGATGCGGGCACATTACATTATCGACACCATGAAAAAAAAATTTTCTCAGTCTGAACTATTCTATTATAAAAACATTTTTTATCAACATAGGTAGTGTTTAACAGGAGTTTTGAAAGGTGCCAACTGTTCTTGGCTTGAAGTGTCCTAAAAGTTTGGCAGAAAGAGGCTCAAGCCTTACATGTGGATTATTATAGTTGATAATATAAAATTATAAATTAAATTATAAATTATAAACAGTAATCCAATTTAACTTGTAGCAGGCTGATACATACCGATATACAAACGCGTATTGTTCTTTACTAACAGATCTTCCTAACCGCCTGCTAACTTCCATCTTGTAAGGTAATCTAAGAAAAAAGAAAACCAAGTTATAGGTATCTTAGTTGTAATAATAATAGAAGTAGAGCTGTGCTCTTACACTTCTTTAAATTCTGGAGTATAAGTAGCTGGTTGTTGTCAAGTGACCTGAACATTGCATAATACCCCACAAAACCATTTGATTTATAATATTCAAGTAAACATTTGCACAATTTAACAGTCAGTAAAGATTTTTTTTTTTTCTTTGTTGTCAAAATGAAAGCAAACATTGAGTGCGTGAAAATTATATGTAAATATATAGATATATTTATAACTATATGTAAATATATAGATATATTTATAACTATATAAATCTTGGCACAAGAAAATTATATCAATTTCCAGAAAAACTGCTGACGTCCAAAATTCCATAACTTACCTGAGCCCATTGTTTTCTAAGCAATCATATTAAGGTAAGTGACAGTGATATCACTTTATGCAAAATATAGATGAAACAACTTTTAAGCCATATAAAGAAGAAATACAACATATGATTATTTTTGATGATGTTCATCACAGGAGGCAAGCATAATTTTGTTAGTTATTTATTGATACAGGGATGTCACGTTAGCAACACTGCTGAAGTTCAATTTCTGAGTAATAAATTTTTTGACAAGCCAGAAAAGATATCTAAAGAACAACTTGAAAAAAAAAAATTAATGAAAAGTATAGGTTCCTGAATATAATGCAAAATAAGATAAGCGAAGAGTTTTTCCTGTATGATAACACATTAAGAAAAAAAATTTTCACCTTTAATGAAAAAATTTTTTTTGAAAACCTCATGTTTATCCAAATGAAACAAAAATAAAATGTGGTCACGCTCAAAACATAATCCCACCCTTTTTTATCCTGTTCAAATTTGGAAAAAATCTATTAGTAAGATAAATATGAGAGTTGAAGGCCACCAAAATGAAGAATGAATAAAAATATCTGTCAGTGAAAGTAAACAATGTAAAATGTTGTTCTTTTTTTTTCAAATCTTTCAGTTTTTCTGCCGAAATATACAAAAGAAAATTTAAGGTTTTTTCTAACCTAGCAGCATTTATAGACTACCAGTAAAAAAATGACATCTGTATATAATCAGCTACATTTTGAATTTTACCATTTCTACTCAGATTTTAAGTAATCTTTAGCAGACAGCAAAAATTTTAAAATTTAAATTGCACATATTTAGGAGTAACTTCAGATGTTAATGTCGGCTTTAATGGATTCACCACTCTCAAAAATAGATAGTTACCAAATTTCATCTCCAATGGATATAAATTTCAGAAGATCTATCACAATAGGCTAACCTTAGTAGGCAGGAGTCCTGCTGCGTGTAATGGTAAAAAGATCAAATTGTCATAAAATTCAAAATGCCAAAATTTTTAAACCACTTGACTTTGGGCACTCATATTTTCAAAGAGTTCATATTTTAAGAAATCTATCAACTGGTGAAAAAATGAGCAAATTCTGAGAACATTGGCTACAAGGCCTTGATGACTTGACATGGAATGCTCCGTATGTAGTAAAATTATATAAGAAAGAAATGTTACACATGTTACATGACACGTTACATACATAATGTGTATATTTTGTACTGTTTTTATGTAACTTGTGACATAACGTGTCACGCAACGTGTGTAGCATGAACTTTTACACTTTATATAACTACATCTGCAAATCTTCAACTATTTTTTTTTTCAATGTTATTTTAGGCAAAAAAAACTTTTCAATTTTCAGACAACAGTGGAATTTAATTAGTGGCAAAAAATGTTTTTAAACAATTTCACCCACTATCTTTCATTAGTCAATGTTCAAACCTTGTGGAGCAATGTCAATGCAGGCCCTACAATAATTGTTTTAAGCCTTCCAGTCATAATGACCACTGCAGCAATTTTTGGCGGTCACCGAAAAGCTTGGCGGTCATATATGATCACCAAAAAGCGGGTATTTGCAGGTCAACAAAAAAATTTGTTGGAAATATTATATTTAGTATATAAACAGATAAATACTGTAATAGTGCAGTAGATACAGTACAGTAGGTACAGCAGAAAAGGTTTAAAGTAACATATGGGATAGTGACAATAAAAACACAGTAAATATAGAGAAATAATGAGAGCATCTCTCTTTATGATAGAAATAAATATTCAATTAAAACACTAAAAGGTATTTGTTCTTTTAGTATCAGTACACCATCACAAGGGAAAAGCAAAAAAAAATGTCTCATTATAGTAATCTGTAAGGCTTTTGTCATCATTAAAGGGATCCCCAAATGCTTCACATGCAAGCTGGGCTTCATTTAAAGATATCCAATAAGGAGGAAGAATGCAATTTATTTCATTAAAACTCTCATGATATGAGAGTGTAATTTTTTAATTGTTTGTTTTTATTAGATACCCATAAGTATTTTTGATTTTTTTTTTTTAGCCAAAGGATAAATTAGATAACTATCTATCTGGATACCAAAAATAATGAAAAAATATAAAATATTTCAGGAATTATTAAAAATGGTGCGAATCATCAAACTGGCAATGCTTAACTGTGATGTCATAGTTAGGTATGTTTTACACTCACTCTGAAAATGTCACAAAACGTGAAACACTCATATCTTGAGAACTGTGTGAAAATTTTTAGTGAAAAATTTTTTTCTTACTCATTTTTGAATATCTTTAAATGAAGACCGAAATGCCAAAGCACTTGGGGATCCCTTTAACTCATTGTCAGTTTTTGTTTCTTTGACTTCTTTTTTGCTGCTTTACATCACATAACCATTAACCAATCTGTCTACACTGAAATATGAAAAAAAAAACAATATACTTATTAAAAAGAGTCTGGTGAACTTTAAAACAACCCTACCCTTCCTATTTAACAACTTTAGGGATATAGAATGACCAATTGAAAATTTAAAGAAAATAACAGCAGCTGCAGAAAGAAGAGAAAAAGTATAGAAAATTATTAAAATCTGATTTCCTGGAGGATACTTATTGTTACTTTATATATTTATCTATTAAGAACAAAATAGTAAAAAAACAAAAATAGTAAAAAGAAACAGAGATAAAATAAAAACATACCGAGTATATTCTCATAACAAGCAACGCAAATTCTTTTACGCCAAGATGAAATAATACTGAGAACACTTATAAACCATTTCCTCTTTAAAAACACGACTGCCTTGTGCAGATCGTCAGCCTGAAACAACTTTTAAATCACGGTCTTCCCTTTTGTTAAAACAATTGGTGGCCTTAATTTCTATTGTTATACGATTAGCCTGCTCTGTTTTATTATTTGATTAGCTATGTTTTCACTGAAAATAAACCTTTCTGTATGTTCTTAATACTCAAGGTAGTTTATTATTTAGCAACGTTCGCTTGATCGCACGTGAGTCTTTTGTTTGCTTACAAAAATAAACGTAGTATCTTTTTAAAAAAACAATTCTATTTTTTTCGACTAAAAAAATACTACTGGTCCAAGTTTTAATGTGTGTATTTGAAAATATTTTATAAAAATTTGTCGGTCAATGTGATTGCCAGAAAATATACGAGGTCATTGTAAGACTTTTGCAGGTCATTGACTGATGTCCAGAGACTATAAAAGTAAACAATAAACATTGCCTCTTGGGGAAAGAAGAGGTTGCTTGTATTAGTTAAAAATCTGCTAAGGTGTTGGCGTAAATGATAACATGATTTCAATAATATGCAAATGTAATATAAGGACCAAAGGATTATGACCCCAAAATTGACCGAAAATTTTATCTTATCATTTAGTTATTCATTTATGAATATTGACGATTCCGCCAAATAAGCAAGTACATAGACACTGGTCCATGAGCGTTGTATATAGTGGAATATAAAAAATGCTTCAGAATAAACCCATTTAACATAAAGTAATTTCAACTTTTTTTGATATCATTTTTTTCCTGAAAGAGTTTTTTTTTTACTCCGAGGTAGATCAACAATAATCCTTTTGAGAAAGTTTTTAACCAAAAAAATCCTTTTCACAATTTTTTTAGCCGAAACAAAAAAAAACGTTTTAGTTATAGATTGATTTTACCAACATGAAATAAATGATTATGACTGATTGATTATACTAAATACAAAATTAATGAAGAATTATTATAAAGTAAATACCTTTCAGACTGTGTTTCTGCTTTTATGTTAACCTTTTTTAAAAGTGTTTCTAGTGCTTTGCCATCTTTTTCTCTGATTTCTTGTAACAATATAATATCATATCGAAGGATTATCTACAAATTTAAAATACATTTTATAAACTTTTACACACAAAAATTTTTTTTTTTTGTGTGTGCTCAGCAAAATTCTCATCAAATCAGACGCAAATGATTAAATGTTCACCCTGTAGACAGTCAGGGTGTAATCCAGCTTTCTGGCTAGCCGTATAACTTGTGTCATTCCTTTCCCTATATATCTTTATATATCTGAGTAGTATTCATCAACCACATTCTTCCTGTTATTTTTCTGTGAAATATTATAATAAAGATAAAGTTGTTTCGCTCAGTCGAGGCCTAGGGGCTCAAATCGAGCACTACAATTTTTTTTATTGCAATCTCAAAGTAAAAAATTAAAAAAAAAATGCAATGTCAAAAGGTTTTAGATGAACGATATTCTAAAATAATCAATTATTTCAATATTGTCCAGATATAAAATTACAAACCAATACTATCAAAATAATTGTACTGACTTAATTATAAACAGTAAAAATAACTTTTTACTATAAAACAGATCCTTAAAAATTTATAATATAATCAAAAAAACTTTTCTTTGTTTCATAAAAATACTAAAATTTGGTTTTTTGTCTAAATTCGTAGTTAAATATCTCAGTCCTAGAAATCTCAATGATTAGTTTTTTTTGATACCAAAAATTATGGTTAATTGGGTATCTGGGAGCAACAAATTGGTAAACATCTTTTGAACTGATATCTATAAAACTGTATTATTGATATTGCAATAAGCAGTTTTTACTTTAACAAATAGATTAAAAAAAAGAAAAGATTAAATTGTTTCTCCCCCGTCTCATTTGACTTTAGGAAGATACGGATTAAGACCACTGATCTGTATAATAATAAGTTATTATATAGATCAGTTATTTAGACAAACCGCAAATGTATTGTTCCATAACGTTTCATAAAAACATGTGGCTCGTACGTAACAGAAACTGATTATTTATTTTATATCTTAATAGCATTATTTATTTTCAAAACATTATTATTATCAATTTTTGTTGTAGAAAAGTCTTTGTTGTGCTTTTAACCCACAATAAAAACTATATATACTAATAAAATAAATTTGAACAAAACTTAGAAATCTCTTTGTTTGAATTAATTTCATTTTTTAGAAAAGAAAAAAAAAGTTTAAAAAAAGAAGAATGCTCAAGTATCTAAATATTTTCATTAATGCTCAAAAACAAGCTCACAAATAGAACACTCTCATCAAAAAATAAAATAGCAGCGTTATGAAAACAAAACAGTGAGTGTAATTATATCTTTGGTAAAAATAATGTAAAAAATTAAAAATTATATTTTTCTCAATTTATATAAAAAACTTTCACGCTCAGAGAAGATGTTCCAATTTTTAATTCCAGCAAGTTAATAATCAGCAAGTAATAAATGGGCAATATTTCAAACCCAGTTGAAGCTTTGACGAGCGCGTGAGACCCGCAATCGAGAACCTCTCCCAGAGAGCAAAACTTAAATTTAAATTTTTATAAAAGGCAGACTCAGTATTGCTACTAAAATTAAATTCAACAAATATTTTTTATCTTTATACAGCTATTTGATGTAGGTTTTATTTTTTTTCATTGATCTTTCATTACCTTTATTTTTTTAAGAACTTGGTTAACTTTATAAATATCAAAAGCAGAACAATTACGCCATGATAACTAGAAGTAACAAGAATTTACAAAAAGTAAAATTGCCGTAGTATCTATACCAAAGCCTACCACGGCAATTTTTAGCCACCAAGGTTTTTTCCTAATTCCAAGGACTGCACTACTCCATCAAAGTGAATCAAATAAAAATACTGTTTTCGCATAGTAAAATAAGTAAAAGTAACGCTTTCTGTAGCTTTATCAGCCAAAGCTTTCGGGACTGCGCCCCGAACCCCCTTGCAGGCTTTCGAAAAAGTTTAAAAAATTTTGCCACTTAACAGCCGCTCAAATTCCTAAGTAAAAAAACACGGCTACTGAAATTAATTTCTAGATTGCACAATTTTTATCTGATTATCTCTTTAAGTCTTGATTTCTTTAGTCTTGTCTTAAATTTTCTACATCTGCCATAAAAGAAAACAACACTGAGTAAGAGCAGTAAAAGAGCTATTTTCATGTATGGTATGGGCATATTCCTTGCAGCGTACAGGAACACATCCAGGTATGATTTTATCGCGGTGATCATATATGGGTGTACAAATAAATGTCCCGAAAAAAATTAAAAGCCAAAAAAAAAGTATTTTACAAATAACTTTGCGTGCCTTACCCAGACAAGACTAGGATTTTGATAAAATAAAAATATCCCAGTCATGGACAAGTCTGGTTTTTGGGCGCTTTCATATTAAAGATAATTTCAACCTGTAATTGACTTCTAATGGACTGGTGATCAATTTTATTAATTTTCCATAAAATTTTGTTTCAGAAAAGCTTGGCAGTTCCTTAGATTTACAACTGGTTGGATGCTCAGAAAACTTCAAAACATTAGAAAAAAAAATGGTCAACAAAAAAGGGCAATCGCCTTCAACTTGAGAATTAAATGGAAATGAAGGTGAAATTATTTTACAAAAAGGCAGTGATGTTGATCTGAACTGGGAAGAGGATGTCTCCAAGTTGGTTGAATATGATGGTCAGGGGTAATATGATCGGCCTATTTCTCATTTTGTAAAAATGCTATATAGAAGCACACTTTCATATAAATTATTACTTGTGTTCATGAAATGTAGATATTTAGGCAGCTAAGGTATACTCTAAATTTCAGGTATATACTTCAGGGTGACAAAAAATGACTTAAGATATGCTTGATTTTTTTTTTTGTTTTTTAAAACAATCTGACTTCAGTAGATTTTATATATAGAAGAAAAAGATGTTTTATTAACCTTCATTAATAAACATCTTTTTAAATATAAAATCTACTCTGCGTCGATTTCTAGTCTAAAATAATATATATAATATACTCGTATTATATGTTATATATCTAAATGTTTTTAGATATATAACATATAATACGAGTGAAGCATACATAGGCTAGATCAATTCCTGCTTTCAAAAGTTGATCCCCGCTGGTTTTGAACAGTTCGGCATCCTCAGGAAACACCCATTCTTTACCATTTCCTACATGCTTCAAGTATGATAGCTGAGCTCCCCATTAGATGTTACTTTCTCAAAGATAGCAAGAAAAAATTTATGTGTACCAAATTAATTGAGCCAAAATGCAGCGACATGCTCACCAACATTCAACAGTATTTATTGGTTGGTCTGGCATAACATTTTTTGCAAATCATTGATTTTCAATGTGGCAGTAAACAAACAAGAAATCTAACTAAGTTCTCAGCATATTCTTCATTTTACAAGTAATGATGACTTTTCTTCAACTTAAACAAAACTTCAACATAAAACTGTTTGTTTTTAAAATTAGCAGTTGCTTCACTCTTCAAGTAAAATATCACTTTTGAAGAAGTTTTGAATGATTCTGGTGGCTGCTGGTTTTTGAGATAATCTAAATCTGCTAGTTTACTTGCTTCCTCTTTGATGTTTAACGCTTCTCTTTGAAAATTGCCTTGTTGTTGGTACAGCTTCATTTTTTCATTCAATTCCAAACCTAATTCTTTTATTTTTGAAACAAGTTTTCGATAACTTTTTACCATCTATATATTCAACCTTCTACAATAAATCAATACTCTTGTAAAATTCCATTTTTTTTCAAAGCTATTTCAAAATCCCATGGTTGTTCAACTAAATCTTGACGAAATGAACACATACATAATACGCCAAGCAAAAAACTAACACCTTAAAGTTGCTTTAATGCAAATTTACAAAGCTTGAAAACACTGGTGGACATATGGTATACAATATTACAGAATTAGAGTAAGTATTGATATATATTGAAATCAAAGACCTAAAGTTAAGTTTTCCTGTCCAATGTACACTTTTGTTATGCGATTTATAAAGGCTTGACTGTAAATTAAAATTTTTAAATGTGATTTCATGGAGTTCTAGTAGCTTTCACAAGAAAGGAGTTATTTCAAAATTAATGTCTACATAATTTAATCCAGAAGTATGGCCTTAAGTAGTATGACATACCAGTCAGACACACATTACAAATAAATGGAACATGCATGTTTTTGTCTCGGAATTCAGAAAAATCGTCGACGGCCAAAAATTGCCGCAGTAGACTATGGATATTTGTTGATTATAAATATGTTTTTATAATCTTATTGTGATGCATATTTTGTCGTTTGCTGCACTGTAGGGTAGTATGATGAAAGTGTGTTTTTTTTACTTAAGCAAAAACTTGTTGATGAAAAATCTAAACTGTTTTTTTCTTTAGTTAAAACGCTAGAATAAATTTGATTAAATTTTATTCTTATATATGCCCTCCTCTCTATTTGCACCACAACAACATAACTTGCTGAAAAAGATCAGCTCACATAACCAAAAGTATTTGATAAAACAATCACATTTAAGCCTACTTAATAATTATTATAACATTAATCTAGATAAATTAAAAAATTAAGAGAATTATTTTATTATTTTCAAATGTTTTAAAAAAGATTTGTTTATTTGAAAAAAAGAAATTTCGAACAACAGAATTATCGAACCATAAAACTATTATGCAACTCTTTCAAGAACACATGGGTTAAATATATATAAAAAAAAACACCTTGACAAGGTAATCAATGACTTCATGGTTTTTCAATTTAGTTGCACCAAAGATGCGAACATTGAATGCTCCAATGTTGATGGGAGAATCGTATTTCGACCTAGAGAATAAAATACAGAGAACACTGAATAATTTAATGTGGAAGTAGAATTGCATTTCACCAAAGTAAATAAGACATGGTGAAATTTCAATAGGAAAATTTTTGTATCAGTAAGGAGAAAACTTTCTCAAAAGGGTCAACCTTCATTATCAGATGTTATTGAATATGGGACAGCTTTATTTCCTTCCTTAAGCGCCCTTATATAAGTTATTGTAAACCAGGACATAAAGATACTGTCGACTGTGGGGAAGACAACAAAGGTAAAAAAGTGTAAAAGCAAAACCAATATTTGCTTTAGACTCTTAGAAAAATTCCTCAGTATTTTCAACACTGAACATGAAGCAGCTCAAATTACATATTACACATTGCAGAAATTTTTCAAAAATAGAAATACTATTGTCTAGTCTTTGAACATGCCTGATGATGACTGTCGGTGATCATCCATCATCTTTTCTGTAAAAAAAATTGATTGTTTACTTGTGAAAACTGTCTGGGAAATATTTTGTGAAAACAATCATTGACTTATAAGAAACAGTGTCAGATATATTAAATGGGTAAAAAATATAAATTTCTTCCAAAAAACTGAAATTGAAGAAACTGGTCAGAATTTTGCAGAACAACTTTTCATTGAGACAAAACAGCAAATCAAGATGTATACAAAATATTCTGACATTATTCAGAGTTGAAAAATTGTGTAAACAAAAATAGCATTCCGTGACGTATAACAATAACGGTGCAATTGCAGCTGTTTCACAAGATCTCAATATTCATAGCCAACCAGTAGGAGCCATTCCTAAGAAAATCGATCAAAGGCAAAATTCTGGGAATAAAGAAGCATGTTACTTTTGTGGGTATTCTAAGCATCTATGCACACAATGTCTTGCTCACGAATCAGATTGTAGAAATTGCGAGAGGAAAAGTCACTGGGCAAAAGTATGCAGATCACCTTGAATATCTGCTTCAATTGTAATTGAAGTTATAGACAATCTATTCATAGATTTAATCATTGGTAAAGACATACTCAAAAAGCACAATAAAGTAACATTCAATTTTTGTGGGCCTAAAAAAGAACTCGTTTTAGCAACCATGAATACTGATCATTTTCCAGCAATGAAAGTGCCTCCACAGCCACTGTTCACATATCTAAAAGAAAACGTAAAACCTGTAGCAACAAAATCTCGTCGATACACATCAGCCGATTCCAATTTTATTAAAGAA
>JAUZNK010065884.1:0-14460 GCA_035046665.1 Euphysa ruthae
TTTCAAATTTGAAAAAAAAAAAAAAAAAAAAAAAAATGGCTTTATGATTTTAATTTTCTCAAGATTTGTCATTTCTTTTATTTTCTTTTAATAACACTGTCGTGGAAGCCATGTTTTAGCGATTCTTTTTGTAACTTTTTAAGTAACTTTGTATTTTTTTTTATATTTTTCTCAAACATTTCTACCTGAGTAGTCTATGATAGAAAATATTATTTTCTCCTCACCTAGGAAAAATGGATAGCAAAAATTTTATTAGGCCTTCACCTATGTTTTCTGATTTAAAATTTTTCCGAAAATATATTTTTAAAAAATCATGTTGAACTTTATTGTGATTAAAAAAAGATCTTTTATCTAATTATTTAAACATTGACTGTTTTGAAATTTTATCAGGCCCTCTTTTTTCATAGTGTTTTTTCTGGTTATTTTCATAATGGATTCCTCATTTTGCAATACTGAACCCAAATACACCAAAATAGTAAGGTCATTATAGGTCTAAAAGTGTAAATTTTCACATGATATGTTCATTACTTATCATTATCTGTTCATTTTGCACATAGTTAGAGGACCATACAGGTAACTTTTCTCCAAACGGGTCTTGCCATGAATTTTTATTCTAGGGACCCCTAAAAAGTACAAATTTGGTCCTAAGTATTTTTCCTAAGATCTCTAATCCTGCCGAAAATAACTTTTGTGATGCGGGAAAATTTTATTTTCAAAAAGTAATCTTTCATTGGGTCTAGACCGCTTAAGGTTTTGAAATTGATCTTAAAAAGAATTTACTCAATTTTCAGTTCTCGTAGGCTCGGCCACTCTTAAATAGCGCTAAAATCGGAAAAAATGATTGGGAAAATCCAATAGATTTCTATCTGTGCCATTAAAAGTTCTCTGAAACTATCATAAAATTTTGGACGGGAGACTCGTTGGTCCTCACTAAGTATGCTAAAAATATTTAGAAGTTGTGTTGAAGTTTTTAGAACAGTACCATAATTTAAACTATTTTTACACCAGCGAGAAAGATTAATGCTTAGGTAAGCCATCATTCTATAATCTATATTATCACAGCTAATTTATCGATTAATAACCCTGTCTTACATCAGCTGTCAAAATTCCGACTATTTGTAATTAATTAAAATTATGTTTTCAGTACTAAAATTTTAACTTAACTCATTTTTTTATGTGATTGCAAATGCTTTCATATAAATCTATTTATGCAAATTTATTTCTTGGTAGTATGAGAATTTATTCCTTGCTATTGTTCTTATTGAAAACATGTGAAAGAATTAATAAATATTAAAGGCATCTGAATTTCCGAAATTGTTCCATTTGGCCTAACTTTTTGTTTACTTTTTTGCATTTAGATCGTGGAGAAACATATCCCTGTGTATATCTTCGAAGCATTCAAACACCAAGTTTCATCCTGAATTTTTTTTCTTTGTAAAATTTACGTATGGACTCTGGCACGGTTAGCCATGCTGTATTTTTCATAAGTATTATATGTCTGAAATGTGTTGGTGACAGACATATTTAAATTTTCTTTTAAAGCTTATTGAAAACTCCCTTATAAAAAATTTACCTATCCAGGTTAGTTTCACTTTAATTACTTTAATAAGAGGTAGGTATCATCTATTTTCCTGGAATTCTTGTTCAGTAATTGTATTATGTTTTTTTTTTTTTTTTTTTTTTTTTTTTTATATAAACAATGAGTTGATATTGAAATATTTTTTATACCTTGATTAAGTTTTTTAGAAAATATGTTTTTAAATTTTTTAACACCATTAGGAAATATTATATTTTTTAGTGTGTATAAATCTTTAGGTTTTGAATTTCTGCATAAACTTCAGGCAATACTTATACTATAGCTTAGCTTTTATTATACATCACCTTTCAGCTTTTTTTGTCATTAAATAGAAAAACTGGCTGATCAAATTCTGTATTGATGGATGCAGACTGATATAACACTGACCACCAGCATGTTCTATGTTTACGTTAACATATTACTGTTATTAATAAATAATTTCCACACTTATTCTCTAATAAAATTTGAACGGAATGAAATAATTTTTTTCTTTATAGTAATTAATATGTTAGCGACAATTTTAGGTACCAATTTAACGATTTACCGACGCAAATTGTACCTACGTTGGACATATCAATGCTAGCTTGACTGGAGTATGTAAACTTTCTCTTAAAGATCTTGTAATTAGATTACATATCTCGTCTAAAACTAAGTGACCTAGTCTAAGAATTTTTTCGTTTTGGTGGGGGTGGGGCTGTTATAATTATTTAATTCTTTCTCGTATTTAGCCTCAGTGAAGTTTGCTTGATACTTTTAAAATTGTTTTGTTTTATTTTCTCGTCCAGCATTTTTCTTTTCTTTTACTATAGCTAGACGACGGTAATTATCACGATTTACTATAACTAGACTACAATAATTATCACAGATTTACTATAGCTAAACTACGTTAATTATCACGGATTTGGAATATTTATTCAAAATATTTATTAAATTTCTGATATATGGAATAGAGAGAGATAATTAATAGAAAGTTCACCAAAAATTCGAATTTTGAAGTTATATTCGCTTACAATTCAACTTTTGCTGTTTAATTTGACTCCACTTTTAATGAAGTATATACCAACAGAACTGGAAGGCGGAGCTTATCCGCAACATCTACCATGATAAAGAGGGGTATTAATTTGTGTATAACCACACAAATAGATTTACCTAAGATATCCGCAAAAATAAGTTTTATTGTACTATTATTAACTCTAGCATTTTTGCCAAAAAATAGGTTCAAAGTCGAAAATTTCAGATAAGCTGGGTTAAAATTTACCTACTTGCTTAATATAAGAAATCAATTGCTAGTACTGTATTTTGCCATTTTATGCCACAACAACGATTTAAATTTAATCCCCCAGGTAATTTATTAGAAATTTATTAAATGTTAATATGTACAATGTAATTCTAAAAATAATTCTTAAAAAATGTATTATTAAATCAAACACAGTATGCTTTTCTGTTTGTTATTTAAACATATTATGTCATATATCTGTTATGTATGATTCAATTTGATCTGTTACAGGACTCGTATTGTTCTTTCAACAAAAAATGTTTATTGTTTTTTATCCCGTAACTCCGCAGTAATCAAAATATGTTAAAATTTAGTAACTCTCGTAGTTATGTATACGCGAAATATATTTAACAGTTACCTTTCGTGAAATTTTGTACAAGCGAAATCTCTAATACTTATGATTAGTTAAAAAATATGCTATAAATTGCAATATAAGGCTAATTTTTGACGTTAATCACATTTGATATGTAAAAGAAGGTGGCTAATGACTCTTCATTGCAGTTGAAACCAAAATGCTAATCTGAGAAATTTTCATTTTTGTATTTCTCGCGAAATTTTTTGCATCCGAAATTACTTTGAATCAATTGATTTTGAAATTTAATAAACGCAAAATAAAATATTTGAATCTAATGCATTTTTTTCACATTATGTTTGATTGACTACTTAGGTGTACCTGTTACTTGCCTGATGCTATTGTCTTTATTCAGGGAATTGTTTGACTTGTCAAATTGAACCTTTTTAGTTGAAAAATAATGAAAAAGATGTATGTATTTACGTGTGATTTACTATAAAAATTAGGTTCTCATCTATGTATGCTTTAGCGTGTACATGTTTTGTTTACTTTTAAATTTATTTTTCATGTTTTTTATAATTAGTTTACTCTTTTCGTGTTTTAGTCGATGTGTAATAAGTTTTCTTGTTTTTCGTTTTCTATGAGCTACAAGTTGACTTTTTACTGGTTGCTGATGCTGATACGTTACATGTTCACTTACTTGTTTTCGTTGATGTGTCGCACTTTTGCTTATCAATAAATGTGGATGCATGGTATTTTTTCGTTTCTGACGTTGTCGGTGAGTTATATGTTTACTAACAATGCTTTTTTTTTGTGATTGCGATGTTATTTTGTAGTGTAAATCTAACTTTATATTTTGTGGAATTACTTTTCTTTGTGCCGCTTCTTGTACATCTGGCACCATGACAAGGTGGCCACCCTTGTTTTGCAGACCAATATGAATAGTACTTCCAGGCCCCTGGCTTTGGTACTGTTGAGGTGCATTTAATTCCTGCGGTGTATCAGGTGCCCTAAAAACGGGAATGTCTATAGTAATTCCATCATTAGTAGTTGTGATTCCAGATGATGAAACAGACGTATTGTTTAACAAGACTGAAGCTCGTTTATCAGCCAATGTTTTATCGTTTATTAACGTTTGAATTTTATCGAATTTTTGTTCTCTTGACGCTTGTAACAATTTTAACAAATCGTCTCTGCTAAGCTTTTGTTTACTAAACATTTTCTTTGTTTTATCGAGCATGAAGTCGGCAGCATCGTATCCTAGAAGAGAATTAGTTGAAATAGAATTGTTTCGTCTGTTTTTCTGAAACATTTGTAAAGGTGTTGTTCCTGGGGGATTAAGCGCTGGATATAACAGCTGACCAAGGGGACTGTCTGCTGGTATCGGTATTAGTGGTATTGCACTGTTATCTTCTGTTGGAAATGGTGTTATACCAGCAGTGCTCAATTCAGTTGGATTATATTCTAAGTTCCCTGTTTCCTCTAGAGGGCTATTTATGTCATTCATATTGCTATTTGCTGGATTTGATTTAACGTTGTTACTTACTCCAGATGTCAATATGAAATTAGTTAGCGTTTGATTTGTGTTAGCTGTTACATTTGCAGTTTGGTTGTTTTTATCAAACGTTTTGGTAACGTTTTCCATTATTCCTGTAAGGTTTTTAAACTCTAATCTATACGTTTGGTTTTTGGGCTTAGTTTTTTCCAAATTAATCTTTTCCTTCTGATCAGGAGGTTTCAAATCTAAACTTTGATTTGGTTTGTTATGTTCAATTTCTTGTTGGATCGCTTTTAGCTCGTTATTTAACCAATTGACATCAACTGTACCATTCACTATTACGTTTTGAATCGGTTGGCCTATTTTGATATCTTCTGCGTTGGATTTGCTTTTATATTCTTTTTCTGGTTGACTTGTTTCTGTCTTCACATTATCTTTAACATTATTTTGCTCTATTGGCTGGCTGATTTTATTTTCCTTTGTATCCTCTTTAGTAATATTTAACATAATTCCTTTGGAATTTGGGTTGGACTTGTTTTCTTCCACCATTTGGTTCATTTTATCTCCCTGGGTTTTGTTCCCTTCCATCATCTGGCTCGATTTGTCTTCCTTGGTGTTGAGAGATCCTTGTGCAAGTTGATTTGATTTATTATTATTTTCACTCACTTTTACCTTTAGTTTTAATGTATTCTCATTGTTGGTTTCATTTTTTTGGCCTTCGTACTTTGCTTGTTTTGGCTTATTTTCATTTGCCGTTCCATTTTTTTGGCTTCCTTCTCCAGGTTCAAGCAATTTCTTTTCTTTTAAATTGTCATTAGTTTGATTTTCTTTCACTGATTGACTCAATTTATTGTCCACAGTGTCGTTGACATTTTTAATAATTATATTTGTTATGTTTTTCAGTTCGTTCTTTTGTGTTTCTATGGGTTTCGACATTGTAGTATTGCCTTTATCCTTTGATAAAGTAAGGTTTGACACCTCTTTCTTTATATCGATGTTACTTCCAGATGCTAATTTAAACACTTGGTTCGTGTTCAGTAATTTTGCTCCAGCTGTTGGCGTGGGTGTACTTTCTGGTGAATCCAAGCGGTCCGATGGACTCTCTGTTGGAGTTGTATCGATTATGTTAGCATACTCATCATCTGAATTAGTCTTAGGTCCGTTTGAAGATGGATTATTAGAAGGTAATGGTGCACTCTTAAAGGTTTCGTTTTCACTTTCCATTGCTTGGGATAGATTTTCAGTTGGTTGCGCAAGTTGATTCAGGGTTGTAAATGTTAATTGAGTTTGGTTGTTTGCTTGTGGTTTTGCAACTGGTTTTGCTTTTGGGGTTGGCTTTTGCTGGGGATCCATTTCCATTGGCTCTTCGTCATCCGGAGGAACATACTCGCCATGTTTTTGTGGGAGTTTCAATTCAGGGTACTTTTTGTTTTGAGCTTCCATTAATCGTGCATTTTCTTCTTGTTCTCGAAGTTTGTCCCCTTTCTTTGGAGATGTCTGGTTGATAAGCTGCATTATTCCCTGCTCGAGTGCTGTTACATTGATAGGGTAGTTGAAAATTGTAATATTCCCATATCCTGACGAGTCATCGTCTAGTCTTACCTTTTCACCACTGTATTTTAGTTTTTCATTGTTGGCTTTTAGCTTGTTGCCGCTGTTGAGTCTTGGTTTATCGCTGCTGTTCCTTTGTGCTCCTAGATCAATTGCTACGTCGTTAAATTCACCTTGCTTCATAATTTTTCGATTTTCCTCAGGTTTTTCGGTATCTTTTAAACCTGCTTCGAATGTGGTATCAAGCATTTCCTTTTTTTGTTCATTTTCTTTTTTGCCTGATATACGCGAGATATCCTTAGTGTTCGTTCCTACCTCATTTTTACCTGATTCTCCTCCCTTTGCATTAGGATTTTTTACCTCACCTTCCATTTCTTCTTCTTTCCCATCCGTAGCTGCTTGTTGCTCTTCTGGCTTGCTTTCTTTCTCTTGCTTTATTTTATTTGGATCGGAATCTGGTGAACTATTGTTTGCAGTAGATTCTTCTTTCTTAAGTTTGTTTTTTTCTTTTTTAGTAGGATCTGCATCTGCTGGGCTTGCGGAAGTTTCTTCCGCTGGGTCATGTCCTACTGGTGGCATTGGTTTTAAGTTAGAAGGTTGAAGGTGACCTATTCTGGACGGAATAAGAGCTCTAACTAGTCCTGTTAAGATGTTTAAATCGATCTTCGTTTCTCTTCGCCGCCTCTTTAATACATCGTAAGTTGGGTTTATTTGACGTTTTTCGTTTTCTCCAAGGAGTTCTGATTTGAATCTTCTAGTTCTAGATGTTAACAACTGGTTGCGAGATGTATTAGCATCATCAGATTCATCTATTATTTTTGATTCTTGCTTCTCTTCTGGGAATATGTCATTAAACATTTCCCTCTTCAGATTGTGTTGCGCTATATACTCGTTATAAAACTCAAAAGTAGGACTGACTATTCTTTTCAGATCAAAGGAAGGTCGGTTTATTGAAACGCTTGGGTTATTAGTATATTGACTTGTATTACCAAGATGTTCCCTTGTTACTCGACTAACAGAGCCTAGACTTTCATTAGAATTTATATGAGGATATAAAGACTTTGCCGTAGTATTATGGTCCCCTCGTCTTCTCACATTGTAAATTATATTTAATCTTTCATGGTCTAATCTTTCTATTGAGTCTACATTGGAAACTTCAATAGCTTGTGTTCGATGATTGTACAACGTACCATCTTTATATCTTTCAAGCACTTCGTTGTGACTCTTATTTGACGGGATGCGTGTTCTTTTATTGATTCTTTTTTTTTTTAATCTAAAGGGCGTTTTTATTTTTTTTATCATATTGCGCTTGTCGTTTATATTTTCATTGTATATAGAGTTTGTTTTGATTGCAAATCCTGATCTCATATGACTTATGATATTTTGAACAACTGGATCTGCACGTGGAAGCTTGCTTTCTTCCTTTGCAAATTCATTTTCTACTTCCAGTAGTTCAGCGCGTTTGTCTGCATCTACAGTAGGGTTGTTCTGTGGTGTTGGACGAGAGATGATCTGTTGTCGTTTATCCATTCCTGGGAGTGATTCTCCATTAAGTGCGTGCTGATCACTTTTCGGCTGTTCAATGTTTTGCCGAATTGATCCTTGGAGTGGTATGGTCTTTTTTCTCCCAGTCTGCTTTTGCTCGCGCGCTTTCTTAGCATTCTTTCGTGCCTTTTCATCTAATTTTTTACTTTCTTCAGTATATCCAGGTAGATTTCCCATAGTAGCCTGTGCGCTCGCAAGTAATCCTGACATACTGTGACTTAGGCTTTTTAAAGGATTATTGATATTGGTCATATCAAATGGCAATGTTTGCTCACCAGCTCCTGGTAGTTGTTCTTGATTAATTAGAGACGGGTGGCGCTTTTTACCAGCCATTTGCTTAGCTAAGAGATCGGTGACGTGTACTAAGGATTGGTCAAATTCAGGGGTTCCTTTTGGAAGTGGTTGCTGCTCTTCTCCCAACTCACCTGATCCGGAAATGTTAATGATATCAAATCTGGCCTTTAACTTTAATGGTTCATTGTATGCGCTTTTATTTTTTACTTCAGAGTGCATAGTATGTATGTCATTATTTTCCTTTTTCCTTTCATTTTCAGACTTTTTTTCAATCATTGAAGTATTAGGTCGAGCAGCAAGAGTGTTTTTAACGTTGCCAGTCATAGCCTTTAATGCTGTTGAAAGTCGGTGTGCTTCTCCAGTTCCATCCCTGACGAAACCGTATGAGTTAACAATATCTATATGGTGTCCATTCTCGTGGTAGTTGTCACTATTATATCTATCGCTGCCATTTCTATATGTAAACAACTTCAATTTAGAAGTAGAGAATTTTCCAACGGATATGTCGTCGTGTGCTTGTTCTCGGATCAGTTTGACTCGTTTTTCTTGCTCTGAATCTTTCTGCAGGGTGTCATCTTTTTTTACTTCAGAAGAGGTATTAATTTGTATCAAAGTTTTTAGTGGATTGCTTTCATGGTCTAACTGTCCTATTTCAAATTTATTTCGAACGCTGATATTAGAACCTTTAACGATGTCATTCATATTAATATTTCTATCCTCGTTCCCGGTGATTTGCTTAAACATTTTGCTTGCAATGCCCACCGGTTCATAGGAAACCACATCCTCCCCTTTACTTAGGATTGGTGGCTTTGGATGGTTAGTTATATCATTAACTATGTCTGTTTCATCTATACCTTGTAATTTTAAATGGCGTTCAATTTTCTCTTCGCCTTCCTTATCTTTCTTTACAAATGTATTTAGTACAGACGGTAGTGCCTGTTTAGTTCCTTTAACATTACCATATATAAATACTCGGTTATCGACATATATATTGGAAGCTTTCCTTTCTTCTCCTGCTCCTTTGATGCTATGTAGTTTTTGAAAAAGCGCTGATTTATCGTCTTTCGGTTTCATTTCACTTTCAAGGGTATGGTCATTGGCCATAAGATTAGTTCCTACGTCATCGTCATTCATAATTCCTAGAAACTTCAGTTTTGGTTGTTCTCGTGTAGTTCCGGATACGTCTGTTTTCAATTCTGAGACTAAAGGATTTGGTGGACCGCTAATTTGCTTAAGTCTCCTGTGACGTTCATCTTTCCTGTCACTAAAGCTATCAAAATCACTCGACTCACTGTGTCCTGTACTGTTTTTGAAAAACATGTTAAGTACATCATCATTTTCAGAATCTAGTATAACTTCGTCACCTTTTAAACTATCCTCTTTTCCTCTTTTATTTGGTCGCAAAGTTTTTTTTCTTTTTGCTAAAAGTGTCACTGTGGCAATGGCTTCTTCGACTGGTTTAGTGTGACCGTCATTGTCTTTTTGAAATTTGGTGGCATTGCTTACTGACGTTCCTAGCGGTGCATTTGTATACATTGCTGGTTGGTCGCCAACTTTATAAATTGCATTATTAACTTGACTTGCTGTTGCATTCGATGCTGATAGTTCTGGATGCAGATTCGATGACGTGTTTGCTGTATTAATGTTATTACTGTCATCTTTACTTAGTTTATTGACGTAATTGTTATAGTCATCATCATTTTTGTTTTCATCTGTATCGCTTTTATCAAATTCTTGGATTTTCTTTATCCTGCTCAACCGTTCTTTTTCATCACTTATAGTGGTAGAAATTTCGCTGTTCATTCCTTGGTTTGAACTATGACTCTCAAATGACTTGTTTTTCTCATTCTTATTTGACTGTATTTGGTCTGTTTCCGGTGAACTTTCTAGATTTGGCATCTTCTTTTCTTCGTTGTCTCTGCCATTTGATTTAGATTTTTCGAGAAGATTTGCTCTTTCTTTCATTTCTTTGTACTTTTCTCTCATTACAAATTCTTTCATTTCCTGATCAGTAATATTAAATTGTGATAAATCTTTGTCAGCTTTTGTAACTGATTCCTTAATTTCCTTCAAGGGCTTTGTCGAACTAAATGTTGACGGTTTTGTTGGATGTCCAAAATAAATATGTGTGTCGTTGTGACTTTCACTTCTGTTATTTTGTTTTTCAAAGTCCTTGTACTGCTTATTGTATTTTTCATTAGTGAGCTCGTGATCGTTTTTTTCAAAATCAATGTATTGACCCTTCATACGATCTTTTTGCATTTCAAATTCTTTATCACCCCAACTTCTTGTACTAGCTTTTTCTTCAGCTATTGATTGAGATTTCATTGCTTCCTCTTTCTTATCTTCAAAATGTTTATATTGTGAATCAAAAACGTTATGTTCGATCATATTGTGTTCACGAAATCCCCAGCTACGAACTTGTGGACTGGTTTCAAATTCCTGTGCAACTTTGTAGTTGTTTTTCATTATTTGCTCAGGAGTCGCTTGTGCTCCTGTCACTACAGGTAGAGCATTCCTGCCATAAATACCACCCAATTCGGGAGGAAATTCTTCCTGTATGTCGCCAAGATCGCCTGCATTGCCACCACCTTTGTTTCCCTTCTTCGTAGTTCCATAACTGAGTCTCCTATTATTTGTAGGGGTTGTTTGTAGTTGAGTTGAGAAATTGGAATTAATGGAAGGGCTTTTGCTTATCTCAGTTTTAATACGTAAATACTCCCCACTAACATTTTCTGCTATTGCTTTTTGGATGCGCTCTATGCGAGCTAAATCCTCTTCTTTGGTATTCCCGTTTACCAAGTACAATGGTGTGTTTCCTTGTCCAAGTATGTTTGTTCCGTTCGTTAAAGAGAATGCTGGTTTTTGTGTTATTGACGCTAGCAAAGTTTCGTTAGCTGCAGATATTAGAGCTTTACCATCTGGGGCTAGCACCAAGGGTGCTCCAAGAATCGGGCTTTGGAAATTTTGATCTTGAGGAGCAGGTACCAAACCTTTTCCGTCTTGTGCCAAAACCAAGGGTGGTCCTAATATAGGATTTTGAACTGGAGCCATTTTTGGTGTTGGTACTGCGACACTATCTTTTGTAACGCCATCAGGAATTGGAAATGGTGTTAGAAATGGTGCCTCTGTTGTCGTTGTTTTTTTTGGTACTGTAGGTGTTGTGGTGACAATTGGAAATAGTGCCTCTGTTGTCGTTGTTTTTTTTGGTACTGGAAGCGTTGTGCTGACCACTTTAGTCGTAGTTTTAATTGGGGTCGTAACTACTAACGGTTTGGTTGTCTTTTCTGGTTCAATATGCTTTGGGGTTGTCATTTTTGCTGTCGTTGTAGTCGTTGTAGAAGTTAAAGCGGGTTTGGTAATAACAGTAGTGATCTTCGGCTTTGCTGTAGTTTTTTCTGTTTTATCCAAATCGCTTGGTTTCTGCGTTTTAGTTGGTTTTGGCTGAGTTGGTTTTGGCTTAGTTGATTTTGTAATGGGTGGTTTGGGAACAAGTGTGACGTATTTTTGTGTTGTTGTTTTGAATGTCGTTGGATTCTTTGTTGGCGTGTATTGATGACGTTCAAACTTCACTTTTTTTGTTGGCACAGTACCTGTACCTTGTGGGTTATCTTTTTGCATTGAGTTAGATGGACCTGTTGGACGTGTGTTTGGACTCGGATTTCTTAAAAATAGATGTGCAGGTATAATTGTCGGCTCAGGCATTAAATTTGTTTTCTCATTTGCGCTTACTATCTTCACTTTCCTTGTTTCCTTTTTTTCGACTTGAGCGTTTTGCTTATTAATGCCAATTTTGCTTTTATTTTGTTTTACTCTGTCGATAATTTCCATGCTATTTATCCCATTATGTAATCCTCCTTGATTGCTGATCTCTGAGTTTTCTGCTTTAATATTCTTTGTTGCAAAATTTGATGCATCTTCTCTTTCTAAATGAAAAAACAGTGTAAAAATGACATTAGATAAGTAAATCAATTCTTGACTTTTCAAAACCCAATACAAAAATTTGCGACATAAGCTAAATCGGTCAATAATTCTGAAATGTCATTTAAAGTCATAATTTTGATTTTTATATATATCTTAGAGAAGTAATACTACTATTAAGGGGTCGGTGCTGATGTAAGGAATTCCTTACCTGAAGCAATTTTCTGTGGGTTAGTTTTTAACTCCGGATTAGTGTAAGATGGAAATCCGCATGTCACCTGTAACAAAAAAATAAAAACAATCACACTTAGTTCACAGGCCACACTATTAAAGGTGTACGGTCAACGGGTTAAATTACACACTTTCATTTATCAAAATTTGAAAATTCTTTTGGTACCATACCTAGAACTTTTATGGCTTACTCTAGAAGATATTTGAATCGTACACAAAAGTCATGCACAAAAGCTATGTTATCTAACAGATTATTCGATAAATTTCACATATTCGTCAAAATTTATTGGCATGTTTGGATATTATTAGGCTTAAAAACAGGTAGAATCAGGTTTTCAAAATTGTTTACTTATTTATTTATCTATAAAACCACCAAATTTTTAGTCTTTGGAAGATTTTTCGTATTTAAATATATTTGTTATTTTTTCATAAAGACAAAGTTAAAATGTAATCTTTCAACCGTGAGTTTTAATAACTTTATGGCTAACACTTTCTACGTTTTGTTCAAACTTTTGAACATTGGGGTAAAAATAAGTGAAATTTCATTTGTCGCTCAAGTGTCCCAAAGAGGATAGATAATATTTCAGTAACGGGGAAGTATCTATAAATATATATGTATATATATACATGCATATATATATATATATATATATTTATACATATATATGTATCTTTTTCTCTGAAATTCTTTAATCCAAAGTGAGTAAATTTTATCATAAGGTACTAATCTACATTTAAAGCGTACGTTATATTTACCATAAGGAGTTCACTATCTTGCGTTTGAATCCAATAGTTTCCTGATGTTGCGTCACGATGATTTAGAAATATATCACGACAACTTTTTGCTGGGTTAGCTTTGCTAAAAAAAAAACACCGATGCTAATTTAAACAGCAAATTATTTTCCAAAATAGTTTGGTCATAAATCAAGTTAATTTACTGTAATATATGCTTATACATGTTTTTTTTTTTTTTTTTTTTGCTATAAGCATATCAAGATTCATGATCAGGCTCGAGTATGCTTAAGAATCAACAATTTTCAGGCTCAAAATATGCTTACATCATGCATATTTTGTGAAATCTCTTTCCGATTAAAATTTTTGGTTTAGAGGCCTACTCAAAGGCAATACAGCATAAAATATAGTCTGTAAATAATGTCAATTGCAAAAAATTTGAACGTGTAAATTGAAATGAAGAGATTTCAGTAATGTAAACATCAATTAGACATAAACAAAAAATTAAAAAGTTGTTTCCTTGTAAAATTTGAGGCTGACCATTATGCTTAGTTTATGCTTATTTTTAAACATCTTTAAGCGTGTTACTGATAAAAAAAATGTTACAACGGAAGAGATAGTTTTGGAGATTATCCATAATCACCAGTTATTTTACATAATTATCTGGTAGCTTGGGTAATTTGAATAAAACAAATACTTTATTACATTTTCTGGTGATTTAACAAAATTCCCAATGAAAATGGCGAAAGTGATTAAAAAGTTTACAATTTATCAAATTTGCTGTGTTATCCATAATCTCTTTATTTACATTGTGATTAAGCCAGTCTATTTTTTTAGACTGTAATAAATTTGTTTCCTAATTTCCATCTGTCGAGACAACTTTCAGCCATCGGACAATCTTCTTGTTTCGGAAAACTTCCGTCCATAAATCAATTTTTTTTTCTCTTTGAACTCAACTTTCTTTTTTTTTTTTTTTTTTTTTTTTTTTTAAGGTGGTTTTTTTTTTTTTTTTTTTTTTTTTGTGCTTTTACCTATTATTTTGTATTTTGTGGTTATCATACCTTAATTCAACCAGATTATTTTATTACACTAAAAAATCAATATGATAATTTTCACATTAAAGAATTTTTATCCATCTATTCCCAAAACAATTTGAGATGAATCAATCGAAAGCAGGTAAAACTATTCATCAAAAACGAATCATGGAAGAAAACAGAGGCACATGATTTTTCGATATTACATTGTGATTTTTTGAGAAGGAAAAGTTTGGGAATTAGTCGGACTCGGCACTTTGGGCTTGCTGACAAAATTATCACTAAAATCGATATGATGAGCCTTTATCCTGAAGATGGTTTAATTATTTTACTTAAAGAAAGACTTACAACAAAATTAGATATGAAAAAGAAAAAGTTAAAAAAAAAAAAAATTATTAAAATTTCCAAAAACTTGGCTTTTTAATAGAAATTCAAGTAAGTAAGTGAGTGAGTAAGTAAGTAAGTAAGTAAGTAAGTAAGTAAGTAAATAAGTAAGTAAGTAAGTAAGTA
>JAUZNK010065895.1:0-14459 GCA_035046665.1 Euphysa ruthae
GATGAGATTCTCGAATTTATGTTTAATGATAGCTATTTAGAAAGTAATGAAGGTATTGATTTGGATGAGGAACTCATTGAGCAAGAGCCAGAGCCAAGTTTTTACACTTTCAAGTTCTATAATGTACCAACCAGAATTTTTTGTTGCTGCTCACTAAATATATATTTCAAATTAAGAGGTGTGACCTTTGTTTAGCTATCGCTATCGAGTTACTCTAGCCTTTCAATCGCATAACTAAATTTTATATAATATTTACTTTTTTTGTAATATATATATATATAATATTATTTCATGATATTTTTTAGTTGTTATATTTATTTTTGTGATTGTGTCTGGTAAATAAATCAATACTTACTTACTTTGTAACTTTCTTTCTTTATTGCTCAAGTTTATTTGACCATTTCCGGCAGCTCACACAAAAGCTTTGATAAATTTAGAACCACTTTAGGTTTTTTTTTTCAAATTTTTGGTAGCTGCTAGTCATACGTAGTGCATAATATATTTGTATTATGCTAATATTTGCTTCCTTAGGTAAAATATTTTTTCTGCAAAAAAAAAAAATTTCCCATTCCAATTTTTTGTTAAGCTGTGTTTAAAATAAAGATTTTTTTCACCCACCCTGTTAATATGAAATTGTTGGTTCCCACGTTAATATAACATTCTCACTCACTGCGCTCTAAAACTCAGTATTTTGCTTAACTTCTATTCTCCAGACATAGTATCTGGCAACCTAACAGTCTCCATACCCGATCATCTAACACAGCTTATCTTGATACCTCAAGCTAAAAATTATAAAACGATGTTTTAAAAATTTTAAAGATATTGATTTTATCCAGCGTATATCAAATGTGAACTGTGATGAGCACAAAAAGGATGGTGCTGCTATTAACAACTCAGCTAATATATTTTTAATAAGCATGTTCCTAATAAGCACGCTCCTTATAAAAAAAAAAAAAAAAATTTTAAAGCAAACTGCCAAGTAAACCGTGGGTAACGAAAGGTCTTATAAAATCTATATATATAATAAAAATAAATTGCATCAGAAATATCTAAAAGCAAAAGAGAACAATAAAAAATAACATGTTTAACCAATTTAGACAACAACGTTGTAATGTAAGAAATGTATTAAAAATAAGTAAAGGGGAACACTAAATAATGTTTCTTAAATAATCAAAAGAAATCGTTAACATCAAGCCAAATAGATGCAAATCCCCATCTAGCCTATAAACGATAATAACAAAATTATAACTGACCCTACACGTTATCTCTAACCACTATAATGGTTTTTTCTACAACTACTAAACTGCTAAATGCGGGTTTCAAAGCTACCTTGAATCTTTTAACATTAATTCTTTTTTTATACAGCCTATAACAAAAGAAGAGATTTTGACTGCAAAAACTCTTATAAAAGGGAAAAATATTGGTCCTAACACTTTGCCATTACATTCAATACTTAGCACTATTCTATATAATTCTTTTGTGAATGGTTTGTTCCTTGATCTATTAACACTAGCTAAAGTTATTCCTATTCATAAAAAGATTCTAAACTTGACTGTTCTATTTGAGACCAATCTCTCTCTATTATCTAACCTTAGTGAAATTGTGAAAAATAAAAATGTGTATAGAAAGCTCTGCTAATTTTTTAATAGATTTGAATGTGTATTTAAACATGATTTTAGAAAGAGTCACTCAACAACTTGGCTTTTATTGAAAGTATTAGACAGGCTCTTGACAATGAAAAGTTTTAGAAAAAAAATCATTTAATACTTTTGACCATTACATTCTACTCTAAAAATTAAGTTATTATGGCATATGTGGTGTTTCTTTACATGGGTTAAAAACTTATCTATTCAATCAACAACGGTTTTTTTTTCATGTCTACAATTGCTCCTCAGAGTTCAATAATGGGGCCATTGCTTTCTTTCAGAAATTGTATGTAATTTTCAGTATATCAATCAGTCCATTTTTGTTGTTCCTGATGGTTGTCATACATTAAATCTAGCCAAAAAAGTATTAGGCAGTTTAAATATTTATCGATGTTGATGGTCATCAAATCAAATGGAGTTACATAAAAGCATCGTTTGATTTACAAAAAGATGAGGGATTGAAATTTTCTAACAAACTATCCATAAAACGTGTTGAATTCACCCGCCATAAAATGAATGTAAAGATCATCAAATAGCCGATCTAACACGTTGAAGTTGTGGAGTTGGCTCTCATTGTTAATATCAAAATGAATGGTGGAGTTATCAACGCCCCTTCATTTTCTCTTGAAATCAAACAAATATTCTTTTGAAATTTTTTAGATTTCATGCCTGCGAATACCATTTTTTATTCTCAATTAACGAAAATTAATAATACAAGTTAATAATTTTTAAACAAATTTTTACATTGATCCTATTTTTTGATTTCTGAATCTTAAAATTTTACGGTGTAGCATGATGCTGGCTATCGAATGGCTTTAAGATGGAAACACCGCCTCTAACAGAAGGACGTCTAATATATATGATTCAGCTGTTTTAGCATACTGTCATGTGTAATGAATAGCAGAAAAAAATTTTTGAATTGTGATGACCATAATCTTTGCTATAAAATTGGATGCCTTTATTTTCTATTTGTTTTTGATATAAAGTAGGAACAATCAAGTCTCAACCATTTGGGATTTCTTTGTAGTTTTATACATTGGCCAAATCCATAGCTAGTTTATCAGATATTACGTTGTAACGGACATATAATATGGCATTGATATTGCATTTTTATTAAACTTGTTTAGTTAATAGGTATGTTTCTAATTATGGCCTCATAAACAAAATTTTCTTGTCCAGAAAAATACAGTTTTCTGGAATGATGTTGATGTCATTGAGAACAAATATTATTGCTGTCGCAGTATCGCCACCTGGAATAACACAATGGTATGCACCAAAACCCAATGGAAATAAAATCACAAAAATAAGAGAAGAAAGTGGTTTGTTTTCACTTAGATTAAATAAAAGGTGACGTCAATTAGATTCATAATATTTTTTCAGAAAAGTTGTGTAAAATTAGAATAATTTTAAGTCTTAAATGTTTAACTACGACTGAAAATTAAATAAAAATGAAAAAAAAAGAAGAAAATTGCATCTCGTTCGCATAAGAATGAAATCGTGTAGGGCGTTTAAAAAACAAAAAAAATAGCAAAATATCTCTTACAAACATTACGCAGCTCCATTCTTTCAACAAATTGAAAACGCAATCTTCTCTTTGAAACTTACTTTAAGGCCTAATGCCGGTAATGTGGCGCCGGCTTTATTTAATTTAAAAATTTAATTCCATGCTTCTGTTTTCATTAAAACGCGGAAAATTAAAAATTGGTAATTTTCTTCACGGACTGTTCCCCGTGAATAAAATTCTGAGACAATCTTGGACTTGAAATTTACATGATAAATTCCAAAAATCATGTTCTATTCTAGCAAAAATTTAAACTTAAAAATATTTAATGCCAAACTTTTCATTCAAAAAAATTATAAAAGTACGATAAAAGGCCTTTCCCCACCATCACCTCCCTTATTTCATCCACTTTATAATTCTTAACATGGTATACATAGTCATTTGCTATCATATATATATACAGTGTATGATATCCATGGCTACACTCACCACTGCAGTACACCGGGTATATATTTATCAATCAATGATTGATAATATGATTTCAATTCGTTCATATCGAGTACATCCTCACATTTTGTGTACAAATCGAATGTACTATAACAATAAAAAGTCGAGTAATAGAAGATGAAGTAAATGAAAGCAATAATTATTTAAATGTTTAACAAAAAGTTCTCCAAAGATATTTAGCAAGATAACGTTAATATTTCTTGGTAATGTCCCTTAATTAAACATTGTATTTCCCTACTTCCATGGTGTAATTAATCATTCCTGAATTGAAAAGCTGGAATGTTTTAACCTACTATTATATTTCATTTAAACTTTTTAAACCAAGGAAGTAAAACTTTTACCTGAATTCTTTGACTAAGGGTAACAACTGCTGGTCTTTTTGATTCCACAAATGTTTGTAAGTGCCAGCCGCATGATAAGGGTAAAACGAATGATAACGTATAATGTGCAACGCTTCTTCTGGTAACGTGGTCTTGTTGTGTTTCAACACTTCGTACATATATTCTGAAATTATATTCGTTTTTTCCTTAAGAACGTCTTAATTGGCATTTAGTTAGCACATTTTTTCTTAAAAAAATATTGCGTGACTTACACGCCCTTTCTATCGTTTTAATGCGGTGGTACACTAATAAATTATTTTCTTTTTTTTGTTACATGTTTTAAATTATTTTATGGGCTCACAATAAAAATCCTACTCAAAAGGACAAAAAGAAAAAAACAAATAAATAAAAAATCAATGACTGGCCCGGTAAGCTTGACGCCACGGTCCACGGAAACCGTTCAATAATTTTTTCTGAATTGAGGGTTTCTTACCAGTGTAGTTGCAAATTTTACTAAAAGCTAAACTTTTGGATCAATATTACAAACATTAAAAGTATTTTAGTTTTTTCAAACCAAAAAATCAATTTTTGGCCCAATTAGCAATAAAAAATTCGAAAAAAAAAGCTTTATTATTATTAATGTATAATTCTAGTAGAGATTGTAGGTAACGTACTAATAAACAATCATGACAAATTTGAAATCAAAAGCACTTATATTTTTTGAGAAATCTCCTCCGCCAGTGGAAAAAAATGCTGTTTTCAAGAAAACGCGAAAAACCAAAACATAAATTAAATATGTTAAAACTCTCCGCTGCCATTTACTAAGCCCTCTACTTCATCAATTTTATCAGTAAAACTTTTTATAATTGATCTTAATGCTTTTTTTCTTAACTTTACCAGTGCGAAACACTATTTTTCCAATTTTTATTGCACGTGCACCATCCTGTTCGTTTCAAACATCAGCATTTTTTCCAACAAATTAACAAGAAAGCGTTCTCCTTCGTTAAAGCAGAGAAATTCTGAAGTCAGCCTGAAAAGCAACGTCGTCAACAAACACTTCTTTGGGGCAAAACTTCCAAGTTAATTGATTGAAGGACTCGTTTGGTTTCTGTGTCTTACCACAAAGTCCCAATTTAACCGAGCGACACTCCAACGACCCATCTCCCACACAACACTTATGAAATTACTTATTGCAAGGAAAAGCTCATAGTTAAAATAAAATACTCAAAATTAATGTCACTGTTTTTACTTTTCATTGAAATGTAAATTCTTTTCCAAACGCTGAAAGTTTTGATTTCACATTTTTCGGTGTTTCAGCATTTGATGCAGCTGAAGAAATTTTAGTGTATCTGTTGCCTTTGAATCTTTTTTTGCCTGAATACTCTCTACTAGAAACCTGTTTTCTCTTTGATCTTCTGAATACACTCTACTAGAAGCCTGTTTTTTTTTTTTTGATCTTCTGAATAAACTCCACTAGAAGTCTGTTTTCTCTTTAATAATCACGTTTTATTGTAGATCATGAATGCAGCAAAAAAAAAATAATACTAAAATGCTAAGCCAAAAAAATAATCAGAATTTTTCAATCATATTGTTTTTGATCTAATGGTTTAAAAAATAAGCCATTGCTTGAAATAAAATTAACAAGAAGATGTACGTGTCAAAAACACCTTAGCAGCGATATAAATAATCGATTGCTAGGGTAAAAATTGAAAAATAAGTTTTCAGGCACATTTTTAAAAGCAAAATTTGAGATACTTAAGTTTTTTTAGGGGATTTTTTGGAATCGGGTTCTACGATAGTTAGATAGGCAGAAGCAATAGTTTTTGAAAAAATGATTTTCTAAAATTTTATTACTGTATTACGCCCTTGAGCTTACATAACATGATAATATGAGTAAAAACCCTGAGCACTGTTTGTAAATTCGCAATTTTTCTCATAAAACTTCAAAATAGGAATTATATAGAAAAACTAACCGTCGTGACCCCATGACATCATCACGTCATCCAATCCACAATTCTTTTCATATATGCCATTTTGAGTCCTGCAAAAAATAAAATATCATCTTAATAATACTTAACCGTACAACGTTTTGTAAGTATAGTTGGAGAAACGTACCTGAAATCAAATATATTGCAAATTATGTTTAAACTGAACAATTGGAAGGAAGGGTGTTACTGTATAGGATACTTATTTTTAAATCTGATCAAAACTAGAGGGAAAAACAGCAGGATATTATTTTGAGAGCAAAAATTAAAATAAATCCAAAAAGTTTAGTACAAAATTATTGATTGAACAAACACTGATGTTAAAAGAACAAACTTTCGTACTAATCTAAGTACAAAGTATGATACCCCTATTAAATCAGGGAGTTGAAAAACAAATCCCATGACGTACATGAAATATGATAAGACAAGAAGCAATGTGCGTGGAAAGCTGTTGTGATCATTAAATTATGGTCTAAAGAAATTTTTAAAATGGTCTTAAGTACAAATGAAATCGCACTGAAAACAATAGCTGATGCTGCAAATTATTTACGGAAACAGTGTCAAGATGGTAAGATATCAGTGTATTATGAATAAAAAGGCACGGACAATTTTTTTTCTTCATCGAAAGGTGTGTTTCAATCAATGGACCCTCTTAAAGTGTTAGCTGTTTGCAGCGATGACTCCAGTATGTGGAGAGTTCATCTTAAACCAGGACGACGCTGTGATTATGCCACTTATGAAGAAATTCCCACTCTTAATGAAATTTAAAGAAGCCAATGTCTGTTTGGAGCGATCAATTGAAAATAAAAAATTGCGGTAAGTTCACATTTTGGGTGACAGGTGCAACAAAAGAACCACAGTGGAAATGTCGCTGTGACTGAAAATATTTTTACTTATTCTTGTTATCTCTTAGTAATATATTTATTTGTTTGTTTTTCTTTTCTTTCTTTGTTTTTTATTTTTCAAATGTGTATAATTATTATGGTAAAATAAAAACTAACTAGCTAGCTAACTTACGTATAGCAACCCTTCTAAGAAAAGAAGAAAGAAGGTACGGTCTATAGCAAAAGGTTTTTATGACTTAGATGAGGTTACGAAGGAACTTATTTATGGAGGTGGAGAATTTTAATAATCGCTATTTTTAAAACGCATTTTACCTAAATCATGAGTTTTGAGGCTGGTCACAAACATTTCTTAAAAACCGCTTGTGTGATTTTTTTTTGAAACATTACAAAGCACTACGATAGTAATTCTCTGCAATTTTTTATGTTATTAAATGATGGCAGGTATTTAAACTGAGCTCAGTTAGCCTAAAATCACTAGGTTGGCAAGAAAACTAGAAATTAAATTTTAAACGCTAGCTTTTATTTTTGCGTGGAAGATAAAAATTTGAGCTCAAATGGGTAATTTGTTCTCGTAATAAGTCCATCAATGGCTTTGAATATTTAGATAGTTAAGCCTCGTTAGCAGTATGATAGTTAATATATATATAAATATATATATATATATATATATATATATATATATATTTTTTTTTAAACATCATGTTAAAACGCATTATATGTTTTATTTTACTTTTTTTTTTTTTATGATTTACTAGCCTCTTAAAAATCAGTCATTGACATTATCATAGAAAAACATATACTGTCGGGAAAAAACAACAATACGCCCATAAAACAAAGGATCTTTAACAAATTTTGATCTGATATAAGAATTAATCAAATTCCTTTGCTGTTAACATCTCTTAAAACAAAACATATACGTTACATGATCATTCATTCATGAAAACAGGATTGTCAGAAAAATTTTTTAGTCCCAAGAAAAATAACCGATAAACAGAAAAATATACCGATTAGCCGAATACTAAGAAACATATTCAAAGAAAGACCTTTACCTAGATTTGAGTTAATTTTAAAATTTTTTGAATTGTTCAACTTTGTTAAAATATGTATGAAATAAAGAGAGAATAAAAACGTCATAAATTAAAATATTTGTTTTGGCAGAAAATTTGATTTGTATTTTTATATTCATTTTATGTTTAATATAAGAACTACCAAATTTCCTAGTTCAAATATCCTAGTTCAAACTTCCTAGTTCAAATTTCCTAGTTCAAATATCCTAGTTCAAATTTCCAGAAAGGACTCATTGGTTTTTTCTTGGTGTAGAGCTCCCATTTGAGCTTACGTTAAAGAAAATTTTTTATCTCAAGAGGGACGAATCTCACACCTATAGGTGTTTGAAACCATGTCTGAAACGGTTGGCCAGACAACCATATAAGCTAAGGTTTTTATCACAAGTATGACTCTCTTTACACATAAGTTGATAAAAAGCTAAAAATTCTTGCTGAAAGAATTAATATGAACAAACGTAAATACCGCAGAGTACACTTTTTGTAGCGTTGCAATTGAAATCAAATTTAAATTAAAGTGAAGCTATGAAAGACTTAAATGACTAGGCTCGTAAATTTAATAAATTGAATTCTTCGTTTTACGTGCATAAATTTGAATTCCCTCTCTAAGTTGATTTATTATTTACAATCAAATGTGTTTTCTTTTCCTAGTACACTGACAGCTTTTCTAATTGCTTGTTGTTGTTTTTTAGTACATTCTTTTAATAGCCGCTTAAATTCACTGATGCATATAGAAATATTTACATGGAATGCAGTAGATTATGTCGCTCTTTTCGTTTATTATTTTCGTTCAAGTTATTTGACAAACTAGTTCCTCCCATTTCATTATTAACGTCTGCTTTAATTTCATTTTACTTTTTTTATTATCTTTTTTTTTTTTTTTTTTTTATGTAGTGATTAATAATACTTACCTACTTAACAATTCCTTGAAATTATGGTAAATTCAAGGATTTTAATATGATTCGAAAAATTTATTTAACAATAATATATTTCACTGACTTACTTATAATTAGAATTGTTCCAGTCTGGATTTTCTCTGAAATACTCATAAAACACGCAAGATTCATCGAACTGACATCCTACTGGAAACGTATCCCCGACGACACACCACTAAAAAATGAATTTTTATTAATTCGTATTCATCTCTAAAGTAATGAAGAGCTTACGAATTTCAACTTGTTAGCTAAAATATTTCTATTAATTGAAATCCAACTGGATACGCCGTTTCCAAAAACCACCTCCCCCAGGTATGGGTAGGATTTTACCCTTTGTTTGGTCCAATATAAGGTTTTACAAGAAATATATCGACAACCTGTGAAGCAAGGTGGGTGCTGGTGTTGATGACTCCATAACTTTCTTTGGATTTATAATTTAAATAGCTATATATGATATGTTTGACTACTGCTATTTAAAGAATGAATTTAAAATATTACCTGTGGATCTCCCCATAGAGCCATAACTTTTCCAAGATCGTGGATTAATCCAGTTAATTGAAACCAATCTATGAATTAGTCATTATAGTTATAAATATAGAAATTACTTTTGTTCAAATAATATTTTTAATCTCATATCTATTTGTTGAAATATTTATAAAATAAAATTTTGGAGTCGTGCCAATAAATTACCTTTGTCTGGGTGAATTTCTCTTATTTTCTCTGCTGTTTGAAACGCATGCATCGAGTTTGCTAGGTTAAACTACATAATAAAAATTTGAATTAAAATCGTTAACTATCTTTCGTTTTCATACACACTATATTTTATTTAAAATTCTATTTTTTGAAAATTTATTTCAAAAATATAATTTTAGTCATAATTTAACTAGGAAAATTCAGCAAAATCAGAAACCCCTTGAAACCAAGAATTGAGCTTGATTATTTGATTAATTATCAGATTCCACTTTAATGCCATTGTACTTTGTCATTCTTTTATATGTTTGAAGATACTAATGTGAACCTGCTGAAGTTCTTTCAAATCTTTAACATTTTAGAAGAACTAGCAGGTTTAAACACTGCTATTGTATTTATGTCACTGTTCAATTAGTGATTTCAAATAAATTTTTCAAAAGTCTACCTTTATAAATTTTAGACCCTGGAAATTTTTGAGCCTCTAAGCAAAATTCTGCTTACATTAGATTTTTGAAAGAGAGAGTGGGGATCTTAGCAGATATCGGTTATATCATGAAGTTCATAATTAAGAAATTAACACACAAATCTAATTACGAGATGAAAACGTTATTAGATTGGAATAATTTGGCTTATAACAATATTAACTTTCGCCTTACTTTGCACCAGCCGCACTTTTAGTAAAAAAGGTATTTTAGAGTTCATTAAAAAATTAATTAGAATTAAGAAAATATTTGCTATACTCACATCTGGATCGCTTTCATCTACCAGTTCATTTAATAACATCAACGCTTCCATTATAGTCATCTCCATGTGATCAAACTTTAGCCATTTTTCCCTCTAAATAATGCATGCAAAAATTATTTAAGTAAAACGACGATTCAGTTTTTCTCCTCCTTAGATCTTCTTAACGTCCTTAAATTTGCGTAAACTTAGTCGATACCTTGATTTGTGATTGCAAGCAAAAAATACATAGGTCTTTGCTTCCGAGAAACTGAAGTATGGTTTAAATACAATAGGGAAAAATGGTAACACTATGTATAAACCTCCCACCTTTTCTTTGCCAAGCTGAACTGTTTGTTTAGTATGCATCTCCCTATATGTGTTTCGTACTTGTGCAGTCTGTATGTTGTCCTATGAGAGAGCTTCAATTATAAAACGAGTGAATACATGGTCTAAATTTTGAAAACAAAATGGAATAAAAAGATGCCAAATAATATAAACATTAATATTTAAAATACCACAAATTGATGACAGAAATAGCAAAAGAAAGTATATACCATATAACAAAAATATAATTAACAAAAATAAGTCGATAATTTATAAAAAAAAAATTGATTTCAGCCTCATGGTGCTTAATCTCCCTTTACATTATGTGTAAATGAATTAATACCAGCCTTAATATCTTTGACTTGCTTATTCAAAAGTGAAGATCCTAGGTATGAGGTTGAGTTTTGACCTTGAATTCTGATTTTATAGCTTGGTTTTCACAATAGTTAATTTCCGTGAATAAATTTTTTTGCAAAGCTAAGAATATTTGCTTTCCGTGGTTGAGTTGTGCTGAAAAATTTCGGACAGTTTAATTTTTACCCCTATAATCACAAAATTTTATCTCATTTTTAGGCTTTTAATATTTATGAAAACGAAACTTTTTCCATATTCGATCGAGTCCAGCCTAGCACTGGAGAATCAATTTTCATTGGGTTACTTTCCTGAGAAAATTTATTTCTACTCAGAGAATTTCAAAAGAAGAAGAAGAGTTTAACCGTCGAAACTGAAATTTATCTATATTATTTATCTAAAAACTCTTTAAAACGAAATTTTTTCTAAACCTTTCCTTTTATTAATGCGACATATAATTAGAGTAACTTTAAAACACCAAAACAGATGTATTTATTATCAGAATTTAGATTTTTGTGACATTCGATTAAGATTACATTGAAAAAAACTTATTCCGAGTTTGTCTTAACACGGTAAAAAGTTCTGTGAAACACTTGATTAGTATCTCATAGTTTCTGAGAAATATTTTTTAATACCTCATAGTTTCTGAATTTTTCATCTTTTTTCTGAGATTGTCTGATCTCCATAAATGATTCTTCCGGACGATAAAACTTGGATGGATCTTCCAAAGTTACTTCATCGCATTTCTAAGAAAAAACGTTACAAAAATTAATCAATATCTGCTTCACATTTCCTCAATAGTGGGAAGACCTTTGTATTACTTTTAAATCGATTATTTCATATTGCAAATAAAGTTAATGAGGATTCATCTTTATCGAAGTTTCATCTCATTTAAGTAATTGTGCCAGGCCATCAAAATTTGTAATAAATGCCAAAAGGTAATTCTTAGATAGCGCTAATTTTCTTTATTCTGATATATTACTTTTTTACAACAAATATTTCTCCAATTATTTGTTCCACTAAGGCATGCTTGAATCCCCTGATAGATCACGCGCACATGGAGTCCATCCTAATGAAGCAGCAGTGGATGTCGAAAAACAAACCCTAATGCAGCTAAATCGACTCTCTAATGAATAGAGAGATTGGCATTGTGACAGTATAAATACAAAAAATATTTTTTAGCATAATGGTGTTCTCCTAACTTAAATCAGAAAAACTAATGAGATCGTCTGCTCTATAGAATGACATTAAATGACTGGAATAGAAGCCAGCTGGCCGATATACAGCCTTGGCCTGGAGTTCGTAGGACCACACATGAGCGTAATTAGATATACCGTAAGAAAATGCAAAGTAAAACTCAAATAATGAAGTAAATTTTGCTTTTTAAGTAAAAAAGTGAAAATAAAGGTGATTAATTTTGGGAAGTTTAGCTCTCACCGTTTTGTTAATTTTTTCAAAATTGTTTTTTATTATTTTGTTAATAATATCAGATTTATTTCATATTGCATAAGAAGATATATAATGCATTTTTTTCATCTTCTAGAAGGATATAGTATGCATTCTTTCATCTTGTAAAAGAAGATATGCTATGCATTCTTTCATTTTAAAAATCGAAGGAAAGATTGTTCTGAGTTTTGAGATGAGAGATCCCAAATAACCACATCAGTATTTCAAGACCGGTGAGATAATCAAAGGACAGGATTAGGAGCTGTGAAGTATTTGTGGAACTGAATGACCATATCAAAGAAGTGATACTTATAAGATCGACATGGAAAATGTATACAGATAACTCAGCTATACCTACACTAAACAAAACCCATAAGCCACCTGAGTCTGGGGCAGATTACCGATTGGCACCAATAGCCAAACTTAAAGACCAACTAAAAGCCGAGACTGACTCCCGTGAAATTTTTGTGAACAAATTTATTCGGGTCGTCAAATTTATCGACGGTGTTGATGTCGGAGCTACTGTGATAAGCTTAGTTTTTTGTGGTGCTGGAACGGGCCTTTTAGCGACCGTGATCGTAGTTTCAGTTTTTCCAATCATCATGAGCGTTGCTGCCGTATGCGGTCTCGTGATTGCTGGTACAAAAGTTGTTTCTAGTAAACAATGAATAAAAGCTCAAAAGCGCGATCAGATCCACGTTCTCGCTGAGAGTAAACTCAATTCAATTGCAGACCTTGTCAGCAAGGCGCTTGAAGATGGCGTCATAAGTCAAGACTGTTTCATTCGGTTTTAGAAGAAGTTCGACAATATGGTGCTATCAATATGGAAGTACGGGCAAGGATGCAGAAAAAAAGCATAGAGCTCGACAAGGCCACAAAAAACAATTTGGCTAGAGAGGACGCAAAGAAGCCCGCCATTCCTTCTTAAAAATCTCACTACTTTAGAGTTCAGTGGCTTCAACTCGCCACCATATATGCACCCGACACTTTGTGCTCTAAGTTGGGTTTGCACTCAGTATTAAATGTTTGTCTCCATGGTTGGGAGAGATGAAAATTAATTTTTCATAAAAAATCATGAAATTGCAAAAAATTTTCAAAACAAACTTTAAAAACTGAAGAGAAAGTATAACAATTTTTGACGTCAATCCAATTTATCATGTTGAATTGCATGCTAATCAAAAAAAAAAAAAAAAAAACAATAAAGCATTTTTTTTTTTTTTTAATATTCAAACAAACTTTCAAACTAAATACATAATCAAGTTGTAATACTTGTTATCTTTTTTATGTATGTATGAATAGTAAATTTATACAAGTTTTGTCTTCAAAAAAAATATAATAAGTAAAGACTAAGAAAATCCCAGAATAGTTGGAAACATTACCTAGGTATCATTACCGAGGTAAAAAGATAGTATGTAACTTAAGTATTATATATTTATTGTTATTTTATAACTAAATTCAAAAATATCGATAGATAACCCCTTGAGATTGAAATTAATGTGGCCCCAAGAGGGTTTTTATTATTTTATTATTGTGACATTATTATGACATTGAGCCTTCGTGACAAAGGAGACAGTTTACGATTTAGTGTCCGTGGATGTCGAAGAGAAGCGGGTTTACGGAAGGACACATGGCTGGAGTATTCAAAATTGGCGTACAAGAAAGTAATTTTATTTCTGTAAGCTTGGTCGAGAGAACTGGAAAATATGTACAAAAGCGAGTGATACATTGGCAATACATATTTGTTTGGAGCCATTTCCAGTTTCGTGAAGTATGTGCTTCGTATCTGGTAAATCCTGGTGTAGTTGGAAGCCTCGGTAAAGCTTTTGAAAGAATGATCAAGGGAGTGCAATGCCTCAGCAATGAGTGCTAGGCGGGCGGAATATGCAAAGAAACGCAAGAATATTTCATGTACGTTGCCCCTGCCAGACTTGGGTCTCTGATCAAGTCAGCTACTCTGTTACCAATCATAATAGCAGCACAGCAGTTATGTCCGATATGTGGGCTGCATATGGTGAAATAGCAGTCATAGTATTTTTTCCATATGACATTAAATCATTCATACTACTATTTTGTGGTAAAAACAAGGACTACAATCTTGGACATATTATATATTATACATATA